>PUFA01000504.1:0-294547 GCA_003508835.1 Eonycteris spelaea | reverse complement strand
GGCAGCAGCTGACTTTGCTACAATTACAAACTGTATATGGAGCCCAGAGACAGTGCTGGCATGTAAAACGACACTGCCGTGCAGGGAGAAATTTATCAATAGACCCAGGAAGACTCTAAGGGTCCCTGCATTACCTGACATGCATATCACCCAGAGGCTCTTCCAGTTTCAAAGACTTACGGGCAACTGACAAGCAGTGTCAGACTTGGAGGGCACTAGCCCTCTGCTAAGCTTCCCTAGGTCAGGGACAGGGGATAACCAGACCACTGCTTATAGCATTGTCTTTTCCACTTATCTATAGATGCAGCATAGGCAACAACCATCTGCGGATTGCTTTTAGTTCCACCAGGTAGCCCTGAGCAATCAAAAGCAGCGGCTGACCTTGGCCTATTGGGGGAGGGCTGGCAACAGACCACAACAGAGCAACTCCTGACTAGCCACATTAGTGGTACACACAAAGGGTGGTTGCAACAAGTACACAGCTGCTAGGGCAAATCTCACTCAGTGGGGTCGGCCCCCACACAGCAACTCTTACCCTGTGGATGCAGCCAATTCCCACAATAAAGGGTTGGCAGCAACAGAAGATCACATATAACACACAAAGGTCAGGTCCAGAGCCTCCAGTGTAAGGGACCAGGGAGAGTGCTCCGGTGGGCTACACAGGACACATTCCACATTAGGCCATCCGGCCAAGGTTGAGAGATGAAACAATTATTCCTGATGCATAGAAACAAACACAAAGAGGCTAATAAAATGAGACAACAAAAAACAGGCAACAAATGAAACAACAGGAGAGAACTCCAGAACATAAGCTAAATGAAATGGAGGCAAGCAACCTACCAGAGACAGTGTTCAAAGCAATAGTTATAAGGATGCTCAATGAACTTAGGGGGAGAATGAATGAACACAATGAGAACCTCAACAGAGAGAAAGGAAGCATAAAAAAGGACACAGAAACAATTTTAAAAAAACCAGACAGTAATGAAGAACGCATGTGAAGAATACACTAGAAGGATTCAACAGTAGATTGGACAAAGCAGAAGACTGAATCAGTGAACTGGAAGACAAGGCAGCAGAATATACCCAATCAGAACAACAAAAAGAAAAAAGAATTTAAAGAAATGAGGATAGTTTTAAAGACCTCTGGCACAGCAAGCAGCATAACAATATTCGGATCACAAGAAAACCTGAAGAAGAGAGAGAGCAAAGGATTGTGAATCCATGTGAAGAAATAATGATAGAAAACTTCCCTAAACTGGCAAAGGAATTAGACATACATGTTCAGGAAGCAGAAAGGCTCCCAAATAAGAGGAATTCAAACAAATCCATACCAAGACACATCATAATTAAAATGCCAAAGGTCAAAGACAAAGAAAGAATCTTAAAAGCAGCAAGAGAAAGGCAGCTGCTTTTAAGGTACCCTCATAAGAATGTCTGCTAATTTTTCAATGAAAACTTTGCAGGCCAGAAGGGACTGGCAATAAATATTCAAAGTTAGGAAAAACAAGAATCTACAACCACAAATACTCTACCCAGCAAAGCTTTCAATTAAAATAGTAGGTGAGATAAAGAGCTTCCTAGACAGGATAAGCTAAAGGAATTCATCGCCAACAAGCCAGTATTACAAGAAATGTTAAAGGGACTTCAGTAAAAAGTGAAGGGGTACAAAAGAATATAGAAAAAACAAATATGAATAATAAAATGGCAGTAACCATGTACCTATGTCAGTAATCACTTTAGATGTAAATGGATTAAATGCAACAATTAAAAGACATATGGTAGTTGAACGGATAATAATATAAGACCCATGTATATGCAATCTACAAGAGAGATCAAATGACACTCACAGGCTGAAAGTAAAGGGATGGAGAAAGATATTTCACACAAATGGAAATAAAAAAAAGCTGGGGAAGTGCTACTTATATCAGATAAAACAGACTTTAAAACAAAGGTTATAATAAAAGACAAAGAAAGGCATAATGATAAAGAGATCAATAAATCAAGAGGACATAACCTTAGTAAACATATACACACCCAACAGTAGGAGCACCTACATAGATGCAATTATTGATTGACATAAAAGAGGAAAGATTCAACAGGAATACACTCATAGTAGGAGACTTTAACATCCCATTCACACCAATGGACAGATTCTTTTAGGCAAAGAATCAACAAGGAAAACATGTACCTAAAAAGGCACTAGAACAGATGGATTTAATAGATATTTTCAGAGCATTTTACCCCAAAGCAAAAAATATATGTTTCTTCTCCAGTGCACATGGAATGTTTTCCAGGATAGACATGTTAGGACACAAAAACAAGTCTCAATAAATTTAAAAAAGACTTAAGTTATATCAACCATCTTCTCCGATCACAGTGGTATGGAATTAGAAATCAACTACAAAAAAAAAAAATGGGAAAATACACAAACACACAGAGGCTAAATAACATGCTATTGAACAGTGAATTGGTTATTAATAAGATTGAGGGACAAATCAAAAAATACCTAGAGACAAATGAAAATGGAAAACACAGTGACTCAAAATCTGTAGGATGCAGCGAGAGCAGTACTAAGAGGGAAATTCATAGCAATACAGGCTACCTCAAGAACAAGAAAAAGCTCAAATAAACAATCTAACCTTACAATTAAAAGAACTAGAAAAAAACAGCAAACAAAGCCCAAAGTGAATAGAAGGAAGGAAATAATAAAATCAGAGTGGAAATAAATGAAATAGAGCTAGAAAAACAATACAAAAGATTAATGAAACCAAGAGCTGGTTCTTTGAAAGATAAAAAATTGACAGACCTTAGCCAGACTCATCAAAGAAAAAGAGAGAGAACTCAAATAATAAAATCAGAAATGAAAGAGGAGAAATAACTATGGACTCCACAGAAATACAAAGGATCATAAGAAAAACTACGAGCAATTATATGCAACAAATTGGACAATCTGGAAGAAATGGACACATTCATACAATCTCCCAAGACTGAGTCAAGAAGAAACAGAAAATCTGAACCAACGATTACCACCAATGAAATAGAATCAGTAATCAAAAACCTCCAAAAAACAAAAGTCCTGGACCAGATGGCTTCATAGGTGAATTTTACCAAACATTCAAAGAAGAATTATCACCTATTCTTCTCAAACTATTCCAAAAAATTCAAGAAGAGGGAAGGCTCCTAACTCCTTTTATGAGGCCACCATTACCTTGATTCCAAAACCAGACAGACATTACAAAAAAGAAAACTATAGGCCAATATCTCTTATGAACATTGATGCAAAAATCCTCAACAAAATATTAGCAAACTGAATTCAGCAATACATTAAAATATCATACACCGTTACAAGTTGGATTTATTCCTGGGATGCAAGTTGGTAAATACTACAAATCAATTAATGTGATACACCACATTAAAAAATTGAAAGATAAAAACCATATATCATATCAATAGTGCAGAAAAAGCATATGACAAAACCTAGTATCCATTTATGATAAAAATTCAGCAAAGTGGGAATAGAGGGAACATATCTCAACATAATAAGGCCATATATGACAACCTACAGCTAACATCATACTCAATGGGGAAAGGCTAAAAGTGTTTTCTTTATATCAGGACCAAGAAAAGGATGCCCACTTGCACCACTCTTCTTCAACACTATATTGGAAGTCTTAGCTACAGTAATAAGACAAGATAGAGAAATAAAGTTATCCGAATTGGAAAGGGAGAAGTAATACTCTCACTATTTGCTGATGATATGCACTCTATATATATAACCCTAAAGATTCCACAAAATACTGTTAGAACTGATCAATGAATTCAGTAAAGTAGCTGGTTACAAAATAAATTTTAGAAGTCAGTGGCATTTTTATACACCAATGATGAACTTTTGGGAAAAAAATTTAAGAAAACAATTCCATTAACAATTGAATTGAAAACAATAAAACACCTGGAAATCAAATTAACCAAGGAAGTAAAAGACCTTTTCTCAGAAAATTAGAAGTCTTTGAAAAAAGAAATTGAAGAAGATACAAATAAATGGAAGCATAACTATGCTCATGGGTAAGAAGAATCAACATTTTAAAATGGTCATACTACCCAAAGCAATCTATAGATTCAAAGCAATCTCTATCTGACAGCTAGAACAAATAATCCTAAAATTTGTATGGAACCATAAAAGACCCTGAATAGCTATGGCAATCTTGAGAAAGAAGAACAAAGTTGGAGGTATCACACTATCTGATATCTAATTATCTACAAGGCTACAGTAATCAAAACACATGGTACTGGCATTAGAACAGCTATCTTGATCAATCGAACAGAATAGAGAGCCCTGAAATAAATCCATGCCTCTACGCTCACTTAACATATGAAAAAGAGGCAAGAATATATAATGGGGTAAAGACATTCTCTTCAATAAATGGTGTTGGGGAAACTGGACATATACATGCGAAAAAAAGAACTTGGACCACTTTCTTACACAGTATACAAGAATAAATTCAAAAAATGGATTAAAGACTTAAATGTAAGACCCGAAACCATAAAACTTCTAGAGGAAAACATAGGCTTTAAACTCTCTGATATTGTTAATAGCAATTTCTTTTTGGTTATATCTCCTTGGGAAAGGAAAACAAACAAACAAACAAACAAACAAACAAACAAAATAAACAAATGGAACTACATCGAACTGAAAAGTTTTTGTACAGCAAAGGAAACCATCAACAAAACAAAAAGACAACTGACTGATTGAGAGAAGATATTTGCTAATGATACATCTGATAAGAGGTTAATATCCAAAATATATAAAGAACTTACAACTCAACAACAAAAAAACAAACAATCCAATTTAAAAATGGGCAGAAGACCTGAACAGATACTTCTCCAAAAGGAAACACAGTGGCCAATAAACATATGAAAAGATGCTCAAGGTTGCTAATTATCAGAGAATGCAAATTAAAACCACAATGAATATCACCTGATACCTGTCAGAATGGCTATCATCAATAAATGAAAGAACAAATGTTGGGAGGATGTGGAGAAAAGGGAACTCTCATATATTGTTGGTGGGTTGCAAATTAGTATAGCCGCTATGGAAAACAGTCTGGAGGTTCTCAAAAAATTAAAAATGAATATACTTTTTGACCAGCAATTGCACTTCTGGGTATTTATCCAAAGAAAACCAAAACAATAATTTAAAGATCTATGCACCCCAATATTCATGGCAGCACAATTTACAATAGCCAAGATATTGAAGCAACCTAAATGCCCATTAATGAACGATTGGATAAAGAATTTTGGTTCATATATACAATGAAATATTACTCAGCCATTAAAAAAATAAATCCTACCATTTGCAATGACATGGATAGATCTAGAGGTTTTATGCTGACTGAAAGAAAGTTAGAAACAGAAAGATAAATAATGTATGATTTCACCTATATGCGGAATCTAAGGAACAAAAAGAACAAACTAATCAAAAACTGGCTCACAAATATTGAGGATAATTTGGTGATGGACAGAGGGGAGGGGATTGTGGGGCTGGGAGAATGGGGTGAAGTGTTAAAGAAGTATAAATTAGTAGTTGATAGCTGGTCACAGGGATGGAGAGCATGGCATAGGGTATGTAGTTAGCATTAATATATTGGCTAGGTGGAAAAGCAAAGGAGAGAAGGAGCATTAGGGGGATTGTTTTATAAACTATATAAATATCTAACCAATGTACTGTATACTTGAAACTAATCAAAAAAAGAGTAAGAAAAAAAGATGACTGGGGCTGGGGGGAGCGAAGAGAGGAGTTAGTATTAATGAGTCAAATTTATGTTGGGGATGATGTAAAATTTGTGTTATAGACAGTGTTGATGGGTACACACCATTGTAAATGTCTTCAATGCCACTGAGTTCTACATTTAAAAATGACAAAAATGATCAATATTCTATTATGTATATTCTATCACAATAAAATATCATTGCTAGAAAAAAAAACCTGAAGTGCATACCCACCAGGGGCATCACTCCCTCACCCTTCCTTTCCTATTCCCAGGGCTGGAGGAATACAACCTATGGTAACTGCTTCTTCTTGGTGCTACTTTTAAACATAAGTATGTGAAGAGAAAATCCTAACTGAGGAGGTGTCTGGTGGGTGCCAGAAAACAAATAATGGGGAGTGGTGGTTCTGGGAGGTCCAGGAGTTCCTTCTTGGGATCTAGCCCCTATCATTCCATCATCACCAGGCTCACATCTCACATGAACCAGTCCTATCCCAATGAACACTGCCAGCTTAGTTCCAGATGCTATCTGAATAACTAGACGTTCAAGGAGTACAGCCAACTCAAAAGAAAGATAGCAGCATAGACCAGAGAGAGATTGAGAGAGAGACAACATACATTATCTGAAGCAGAAGTGTTAGAGGGGACACACAGAGCCTTTAAACATACACGAATAGTATGTGTAAGGAAATAAGGGACTACTTTAGCAACAGGAAATGAGAAATGTAATTTAAATGTAATTTAAAATAAGTGAAAATTTTAAAATAAGTGAAAATATTAGGTATTAAAAATAGAATAGTGGGGAAAAGATCACAATAGATGGAGTAAGCACTAAGAGAATTAGAACTGAAGAGATAACTGGTTGCCTGAAATAGCAGATGAAGAACCTCTCCCAGAATGAAACAGAAAAGAGTAGTGAATTAGAAAATACTAAAAAGAATGGAAAGAGATTTAGAGGAAAAATGTGGAAGTGTTGCTATTTAGATGATAACAATTCCACGAAATTAAAAAAAAAGGAGCAGAACAAATTCTTCAAGACAAATATAAAGATGAATTTCACGGATGCAAAGCAGGATGGATGGTCTGGGATTGAGGAAGTCACGAGGAACCACAGAGGAGACATAGGGAAAAACACTGCACTTAGATACAGTATAGTGAATTTAAGCAACTCAAAGACAAAGATAAAATCCTTAAAGGTTCCAAACAGAAAGAGCAGTTCACCTCCTACTGAAAAGGAGCCAGACTGACATCAGACCTTTCAATGGCAACATTGAGTGACAGAAAAAGGAAGTAAAATGAACTTCAATGTATTGAAGAAAAAAAGAACCTTGAACGTAGACTTCCATACCCAGACATTTTTTCAATTTTTCATTCAAATATAAGAGCATAAGAAAAAATCACCTCAGGCACACAGTCCTCCCAGGTTTTCTTATACAATAATTATTTCTCATTGGAAACAAGTCTGATTTCCTAACCAAGACACAAAATCCAAAATCAGTGAGGGCAGAGACTTTAAATAAATAAAGTACAAGTTACATGGTAAAAACCACACACAGTAAAAAGATAAATGAGAAAAATATTTGCAACTTATAATACAATAGATTACTATGCTTAACAATGAGGAAGTTTTAAATATTGAAAAGGAAAAAATGTCAACAATCCGATAGAGAAATAGACAAAATAAATGTAACTGATCACAGAAAAAATGGAAAATGCCACTTAAATCTATGAAAAAAGCTGAACATAGCTTTTAGTAAGAGATGTTCAAATTAAAACTACATTGAGATATAGTCTCTCACCCATCATAGTAACAAAATTCTAAAAATTTAACCACACACTCCATTGGTAAGGTTGTGGGGGGACCCACTCTCATATTCTGTGACTAGGAATGCAACACATAAAACGCTAAGGAGCAGAACTGACTATATCTAAAAGGTGACACACACATTTCCCCTAAAAGAAAAAATACATCTCACATATACATATATGCCAATGAAGTTAGAATCTCAAGTTATGGAAAGCCACAATGGAAAGAATTTCTAGGAGAAATAATAAATCAATAATGTTATCACACTTTCTCAGAAACTAACAGAACTTCAGGAAGAACTCTCTCAGAAACTATTTATTACACTAGCCACATGTGACTGAGAGCCCTTGAAATGTGGCTAGTATGACTGTGGACTTAATGTTTAATTTATTTCATTTTAATTAATTTATGTTTTATTGAACACTGATAATTCCATTATTGGAAAACTTTTTTGATGTTAACTTTAGTATTAATTAAATTTATTCAGTTGTGGGATTTTTATCTTTTTCTTTAATCAACTAAAATTAATTACTTTTGGTATACAGCTCTGTGCATATTGATAAACGTATAGAGCTGTGTAACCAACACCACAACAGGGATATAAAACAGTTCTCTCAATCCCCCCAAATGTCCCTTGTACTTCTTTTTTAGCTAAACTCTTCGCCCCCCCCCCCGACCCTGGAAATCATGTATCTGTTCTTTGTCTCCATAGTTTTGCCTTTTACAGATGTCCTATAAATGGAATCGTAAGTATATAGTGTATGGATGTACATATTAGATAACATTTATAGATGTTTAAAACAACTTGGATATATGAATCTAATTTTTCTACTGTTAATTTTTGAAACCTAAATACAAATATATTTCTTATGATAATATATGTTAGTGACATTTGTTTATACTAGCACAAACACCACAAATTAATTTAAATAAGATACCATACAAAATGGCAAATATGCATATATTTAAAAGTCATGCATAAATTAACTTAACTAGTATATACAAGACTCATATGGAGAAAACATGAACGCTCTTTAAAGGGCATAAAAGACCATCTGAAGAAACACTCCAGGGCTCCCTCAAATTCATCTACTAGGTTTAAGGGATTCCATTACAATCCTAGTTGGATTGGTTACAAATCTTGGTAAACTCACTCTGAAATATGCTGATTCTAGAAATGGCAGACTAGTTTACTCAAACAAAGCTTCCCACCAGGAAAAAATTAAAATATCTTAAGATGTCTCTGAGATCTCAAAAATGATTAAGAGATTCTGGTTCCAAGTAAGAAAGAGTCAGGACAGTCCATGTCTCTCCACTGCAAGTGGCTAAAAGTTGGTCCTAAACCCATGAGAGTGGCTCTCTGGGGCCTCTGAAAAATAAGAGGTGGGGAACAGGCTGGAGAATAAAGCAGAACGCAAAGTACACATGATCTGGTGGTGGGGTGGCCTGGGGTTCTTTGTGTCCTGTATCTCCTGGTCTGAATGCAAAGGCAGCACCAATCCTGGTGTATGATCTATTTAATAGTGCTAAATTCAGTTGGCTAATATTTTTTTCTCCCCCATCTTTATTGAAATATAATAGACAGTTAGTTGCTCATATTTACATTGTACAATTCAATGAGTTTTTTAAAAAATTATAGTTTGCATGCAATAATATATTAGTTTCAGGTGTACAGCATAGTGATTAGAGATCTGTATAACTCATGAAGTGGTCAGCCCACTAAATCTAGTATCCTTCTTCCCCCTTCCATATTCTTTACAACATTGTTGGCTATTCTTTTATGCTACCCTTTATATCTCCATGACTATTTTGTAACTATCCATTTGTACTACTTAGTCCCTTTTCCCTTTTTCACCATGCCCCCATCTCCTCCTGTCTAAGAGCCTCAATATATTCTCTCTGAGTTTGTTGTTTTTGACCTAATTGTTTCTTTTGTTCTTTAGATTCCACATGTACGTGGAATCATGCTATATTTGTCTTTCTCTATTCGACCCATTTCATTCAGTGCAATATCTTTTAGGTCAATCAAGGCAATATCTTGTCTCATCCCCTTCCTTTTAGTCTCTGTGTGTCTTTTAATCTGAAGTGAGTCTCTTGTAGGCAGCATAAGTAGTGGTCTTGTTATCATATCCATTCAGCTTCCCTATCTTTTGGTTGGAGCATTTAATTCTTTTCCATTTGAGGTACTTATTGATAGAAATGTAGTTATTACCATTCATTATTCATGTTTTTGATACATGGTTTTTCTTCTTAAAGAAGTCCCTCCAACATTTCCTGTAATATTGGCTTGGTGTTGATGAATTCCTTTAGCTTAATTTTGTCTGAGAAGCTCTTTTTCTGTCCTTTGACTCAAAATGACAGCTATTGCTGGATAGAGAATTTTTGGTTGTAGATCCTGGGTTTTCATCACTTTGAATATTTTGTGCCAAACCCTTCTGTCTTGCAAAGTTTCTTTTGAGAAATCAGCTGCTAGTCTTATGAAGTTCCCTTTTAGGTAAGTAACTGCTTTTCTCTTGCTGCTTTTAAGACTCTCTCTTTGTCTTTAACCTTTGGCATTTTAATTATATGTTTGGTGTGGGCCTCTTTGGCATCCTCCTTCTTGGAGCTCTCTGAGCTTCCTGGGGAGGTACGTTTATTTCCTTCACCAGGTTAGGAAAATTTTCCATCATTATTTCTTCAAATAGCTCTTCAATGTCTTGTTTTCCTTCAGGTACCCCTATGACATGGATATCCTTACACTTAATAGTGTCCCATAGGCTCCTTAAATTATTATTATTATTATAGTCTTAAATTATTATTATTATTATTATTATTATAGTAAATATAGTATTATTATTATTTTTTCTTGCAATTCTGATTGAATTTCCTTGGCTTCTCCATTCTCTATATCAGTGGTTCAATACTCTTCTTTATCCACTCTGTTTATTTCATCTAATATACTCTTCATCTCAGATAATGTGTCCTTCATTTCTGACTGGTTCCCTTTTATAATTTCCAGCTCCGTTTCTATGCTTTTTATCTCTTTGTTAAAGTTCTCAGTGAGTTCATCTACACTTCCCTTAATTTCATTGAGCAGCTTTATAACCAGTGTTTTGACTCCATTTTTCCTTGATCTCCATTCTGTTCTCTCATTTGGTTTTTGCTTCTTTGTCTTCCCATTTTGGCTGCCTTTCTGTGTCTGTTCCTATGAACTAATCAAAGCTCCTAAGTCTCTCAGCCTTATTAGCATGGCTTTGTTTAACAGGTGTTCAGCTGCACAGTCCTGAAAGGGGTTCAGCTGTAGGCCAAGTTCAGCCCCAGCCTATGCCCCTCCAGGACCACTGTTAAGATTCAGCAGCAATCCACAGATGCTGTGCTTATAGTTGCCTCAAGAGGCTATGCCAGAAACCGAGGTCAGCTGCCACCAATAAGAGTCTTGGTGCTGCTCAGCAAGTAGCAGAGGACTCACTGAAGACACACCTGGGTGTAGCTTGGGTGAGGCCACCAGTTGGGGGAGGCGGAATTTCAGGGAATCCTTTGGGCAGAGTGACCCCTGTTGACCTCCAACCTGATGATGTCATGGCTATGGCAGCTACGTCTGCACACTGGGAGTAGGGGAGCTAAACAGAGGAACAATGAATACCACCAGCACTTCTGCTCGAGGAGAAAGCCTTGCGTATGACCTTCACTCTAACAACTCAGTGTCCCCCTGTAAGTCCCTGATGCTCCCGGAGCAGCCAACCCAGCGCTGGTGCTCAGAGTGCGCAGGTCAGTCACCATGAAAGTCCAGTCGCGGACATGGTTCCTTTAAGAGGCATCTGAATCTGCCAGCTGTTGCTGCAGCAGCCTCTCTCCCACTCAGCTGCTCAGGACCGGGAAGCCTTGCGTCTTCAATCCCTCCTACCTCCAACTGTTGCAGGGTAATTTCTTATTTTTCACCCTAGTAGCAGGGCTTCTGTTCATCTAGACCCCAAGCGACTCTGCTTGCTATTTGCCCTGTTTCTGTCACAGCTTTGATGTGGTCGCAAGAGGGAATGAACGAAGTTTCTATCATCTACGCCATTTTTCCTGGCCCAGCTTGCTAATATTTTGTTGAGAGTCTTTGTATCTATGTTCATCATGGATATTGGCCTATAATTTTATTTGCTTGTAATGTCTTTGTCTGATTTTGGAATCAGGGTAACAGTGGCCTCATATAGCGAGTTAAAGTGCCTTCCCTCCTTTTGAATTTTTGTAATAGTTTGAAAAGAAGAGGTGTTAATTCTTCTTTGAATATTTGGGAAAATTCACCTGTGAAGCTATTTGGTCTAGGACATTTGTTGGGAGTTTTTTGATTACCGATTTGATTTCTTTAGTGGTAATCAGTCCATTCAGATATTTCTGTTTCTTCTAGACTCAGTCTTAGAAGATTGTATATTTCTAGGAATGTACCCATTTCTTCCAGATTGTCCAATCTGTTGGCATGTAATTGCTCGTAGTAGTTTATAGAATCCTTTGCATTTATATGTAGAGTCAGTTGTCATGTCTCCTCTTTCATTATATAATTTATTTGGGTCCTCTTTTTTTCCCTGATGAATTTGGTTATAAATTTATCGATTTTGCTTATCTTTTCAAAGAAACAGAGCTCTTGGTTTATTGATCTTTTGTACTGTTTTTCTTTTAGACTTTATTTCATTAATTTTGACTCTGATCTTTATTATTTTTTTCCCTTCTACTCATTTTGGGCTTATTTTGTTGTTCTTTTTCTAGTTCCTTTAGGTGAAAGGTTATATTATTTGAGATTTTTTTTGTTTCTTAGGGTAAGTCTGTTTTGCTATGGATTTCCTTCATAATTCTGCTTTTGCTGTGTTACCTAGATGTATTTTCATGTTCATTTGTCTCAAGGTGTCTTTTTATTTCACCCTTGATCTCATTGTTAGCCCATTCATTGTTTAGTAGCATATTCCTTAGCTTTCATGTTTTGTGGATTTTTTTTTTCTTATATCTTATTTCTAGTTTCACACCATTGCGGTCAGAGAAGACACTTGATCTGATTTCAATCTACTTAAACTTACTAAGACTTGTTTTATGCCCTAACATGTGGTCTATCTTGGAAAATGTTTCATGTGCACTTGAGAAGAATGTCTCTATTTCTGCTTAGAGATGAAATACTCTAAAAATATCAATTAAGTCCATTTGTTCTACTGTGTTATTTAAGGGCCTTGTTTCCTTGATGATTTTCTGTTTGGAAGGTCTGTCCATTGGTGTCAATGGGATGTTAAAATCCCCTACTATGACTGTATTGCTGCCGATCTCTCTCTCTCTGTCAGTCAATATATCCTTTATATATTTAAGTTCTCCTCTGTTAGGTGTATAAATGTTTATTGTGGTCATGTCCACTTCATGGATTGATCACTTCATCATTATAAAATGTCCTTCTTTGTCTCTTAATATAGCCTTTGTTTTAAAGTCTATTTTGTATGATATAAGTATCAATCCCTTAGCCTTTTTTTTCATTTTCATTTTCATATGCATGAAGTAGTTTTTCCATCCCTCTACTTTATGTCTGTGTGTGTCTCTTAATATGTGTAGGACCCTTGTAGACAGTATATGTATGGATCTTGTTTCCTTATCCATTCAGCCACCTTATACCTTTGGATTGGAACTTTTAATCCATTTACATTTAAAGTAATAATTGATAGGTACATAGTAAATGCCATTTTATTATTGATATTTATGTTTATTTTGTTTTTTACTTTCTTCCTCTTATAAAAATCTCCTTTAACATTTGTTGTAAGATTCACTTGGTGGTGATGAATTCCTTTAACTTTTTTTCCTGTCAGAAATCTCTTAATCTTCCCTTTGATTTTAATTGATAGCCTCGCTGGGTACAGCAGTCTTGAAGGTAGGTACTTACTTTTCATCACTTTGAATATTTTATGCCAACCTCTTCTGGCCTGCAAAGTTTCTGTTCACAAATCAGCTGACAGTCTGTGGGAGCTCCCCTGTAAGTAACTAACTGTCTTTCTTTTACTGCTTTAGGATTCTCTCATTGTCTTTAATATTTGGCGTTTTAATTATGATGTAATTTAGTGTGAGTTTGTTTGGCTACATCTTATTTGCCACTCTCTGCACTTTGTAGACTTGCATGTCTATTTCCTTCACTAGGTTAGGGAAGTTTTTCCATCATTATATCTTCAAATAGGTTCTCAAACCCTTACACTTGATGTCCCACAGGTCCCTTAAAAGTTTCCTCATTTTAAAAATTCTTTTTCCTATTTGCTGTTCTAATTGGGTGTTTTCTGCTACCTTGTCTTCTAAATTGCTGATTTGATCTTCTGCTTCAACTAATCTACTATTGATTCTTTCTAGTGCATTCTTTATTTCAGTGCTTGCATTCTTCATTTCTGATTGGTTCTTTTTATGGGTTTTATGTCCTTTTTATGATGACAATCTCTGTTGAAGTTTTCACTGAGATCAGTCATTCTTCTGCTAAGTTCATTGAACATCCTCACAACTAGTGTTTTGAACTCTGTATCTGGTATGTTGCTTGCCTCCTTTTCACTTAGTTGTTTACCTGGAGTTTTCTCCTATTCTTTCATTTGGGACATGCTTCTTTGTTTTTCTCTTTTCCTTTTGGCTGCCTGTGTTTGTTTCTATGTATTAGGTCAATTTTCTACATCTCTCAGTCTTGCCTGGGTGGCCTTACATAGTAGGTGCCCTGGGTGGCCCAGTTTCCCTGTTGACCTGTGCCAGGTGCTCCAGGAGTGTCTCTTATGTTGGTTGTCTGTGCTCTTCTGTTGTAGTTAAGCCTTGATTGCTGTTGGCACATCAGTGGATGGGATTTGACTCTCAGGTTGACTGGCTGTGAGGAGTGCCATGCCACCAGGTATGAGTGGCTGTGTAGGGGCTGACTCTACAAGTAGGGTTCACCTCAATGGACTCGTGCCTGTTGAGACTGTACTTTGGATATACCGCTTGTGGGGCTAATCAGGTGGTGCTCTAGTGTGGTCTGATGCCAGCCTCTGGGTGTCAGTACTGGGGCCCTTTGAGAGGGCTCCCATGCAGGCCACGGTCAGCTGCTGCTTGTGACCACTCAGGGCTACCTGGTCAGAGCTACAAAGTGATCCTTTGTTGGTTGCTGCTTGTTTCAGACTTGGAGGCAAGTGGGAGATGCCACACTGTGAACCCAGGCTGGCAACTTAGCAAAAGGTCCAGAGCACTCCATCTACTGAGGCTGCCTGCTGGCTGCCTGTAGGGCTCAGCAGCTGCAAGAACCTTCGGGTGGTAAGGTAATTGGTGGGGTGGGTGTCCCAGGGAGTCATTGGGCTAAAGTGAGTATATTTCACCAGGCCAATGCAGGTACAGGTTTTTTGCCATTGTTGAGCCTTTGGTCCCTCACAAAAGTCTCAGATCATACCAAGGCCAGCCACTGCCCACTTCAGCTCACAGACCCTGAGATTTATTCAAGAGATGTGCAGCTCAGGCTGGGATTTGTTGCTTGCCACGAAAAGAACCTCCCACAGTGCACGTGCTGTGGTCCATTGACTGCTGTTGAAGGAGCCCCTCTGAGAGTGTAGGGTGAAGCTGGTTGTCCAGCATGGAAATTTCTAGGGACAATTTGAATTGGGTGGGAGGAGGTCTTAGAGCATCCCTAGGGTGGAGAAAATGGATCATACCTGCCTAATGCAGGTTCAGATTTGGCTAAGTGGGAAGGGGGTCAACAAAGGCAAGATGGTGCCCACCTGGTGGCTGCACAGAAGAGGACTCTGCAAAAGAAAAATGGTGGCTGTCTCTTCAGCTCTCACCCTGGTCATACAACTTGGTCTTTCCCTGTATGTCTCTGGCACTTCCCAAGCTGCTGACCCTCTGCTGGAGCTCAGGGGAAGTAATTGTGAGCTAGTGATTCTGTGTTCAGGTCCTTTAAGGGGACACCTGTATTTCCAGTATCTTTCCATCTCACCTGGATGGCCAGAATCCTGATTTTTACAGCCAGATTTTGTGGGGATTCCTCTTCCTGACACTGGAACCATGGGCTGAACTGTTGAGGTTTGGGCTGGGGCACCTGACTCCTCCAGGGTGGACCTCTGCAGATGAGACATCCCTCCTCATGTTCACCCACTGCACACAGGTACAGGGCCAGCCCCTTTCTCATCTCTGTCTTTCCTACCAGCCTCCATGTGGCCTTTTCTTTATATCCTTAGTTATAGGAGTTATGGTCAGCTAGCTTTCAGGTGGTTCTCCAGGTTGATCATTCTATATTTTAGTTGTAAATTTAACATGGTCATGGGAGGAGGAAATCACAGTGTTTACCTACCCTGACATCTTGACCAGAGACTTGATACAAATATCTCCCTGTAAAATTTTATAACCAGCATTCAATAATCAACTTGCAGTGGTTCTGCCACTGAAAACCTGGTGCTCACAGATGTGACTCCTAAAAACTTTGTGCAATGACTTCTCTACCTATATACTGGATTATTTTGAAAATGTGAGGTGAGAGTTCTTGAAAAATCATAAATGTGATTCATACATATGTAATACATGTATATGTTACTATCTGTATAAAAGGAACATTAGTAAAAATAATAATGTCACTGTGACCCTTAAGATTCCTTCTGACTCAAAAACTACACTGCTAGTAACACCACAATTTATCAATCCCTGACACTATTTCTTAAACGTCTTGCCTTCTAATGATTAGAAGGAAGAAAGATCACTTAATTTTTGGATGAATAAAATCAGGTATGACCTCTTCTGGGCATTTGCCTCTTGACATGGCCATTCTTGATGTGACTCAGGAGAACCAACTCCGGCACTGACAACTTCTCTTTTTATGCCTGATGCTTACTCTCGATTTCTGTTGCTGACACGTGTATAAGTTGACGTGCCTCTGTCTATGTTCTTAAACCTTTTATTTATCCCTATTCTGATTAATTTCAATAATGCCGACTCAAAATTAGCAAGAATTTACCACATAGTAAACATCTTGCCTGTGAATGAAAATAGCTTTGAAGTTTTATTTTGTTAATTTTGATCTTTAAATAACTTAGTAATGGACATATTTTACTTTTTAAAAATAGAGAGTGTTTGACCTGGAAAAAGAGATGATTCAGAAGGGCATACACCCATCTTAAAACATATTAAAGACTTTTTCACAGATTTATTTCCTGTGCTGACAAACAGAAGAGATAAGAAATAATGGAAGTATGGATTCAACTCAGTATGGTGAAAAGCTTTCTAAGAATTAGTTGCTCAACCATAGAATGGGCCATATTGTGAAACAGTCAATTCCATCATTAGAAATTTTGATGCACATGTTAGATATCCTCAGTCTATGAAGTTACTTAAATGATAGATATATAAAAGCTATATAAGATACTTTAGAAACCTTTGTCACTAGGGGATTAGACATACTTGTTCACTTTCTGAGCACCTAATGAAAATCATGCACCGTAGATAATTTTAGATAAAAGATGGGCCTAAATTACAAAGAAATGGCCAAATATACTTTGTTTCATTACTTGATATTTTTATAAAATATAATAATCATGCAACTATTGGTATAAATGGCATCGTCTATGGAAAATTTTCTCTCCATGCCCATCTACATCAGCCCCAATTGAAGGAGCAGGCCAAGGCAGCAGTGATTGCTACCACATACCTTTTGGATCACAGGTGATTGATTAAAAGGGGGCAACTGGTGAGTAGGAGTCTCTCAGTATTACATAGCTATCCCATGATACAACCGGAGCTGGCTCACTCCAAAGCACAAACTCCGAAGCACTGTAACATGCTGCCCCATCTCTTGAAAACAACTTGGAACATTTAAGAGTTTAACTGGCATTTGGTCTCCAAGGGTAGAATTCTAGGTAGTGTTTCCCAAAGGTTTTAGACCCTGGAGGTCTTCCCACTCCACCTCAGAAATACCTTGTGAGTCCCACTGTCCTTTACGAAGTCCCACAGACCACAATGTTAACAAAATTTTTCTAGGATAAAAGAAAAAACCGTAAGTGCCCACTTAATTTACTAAATGAAACATTAATCTCCATTTAATGAGATTTAAAAAACATTCTAGAGCTATGCTGTCCAATTAATGACATGCGATTATTTAAATTTAAATTAATTATAATTTTTTAAACTGTGGAAATTATGTTTTTAGTCTAGTTTCAAGGGATCCATAGCTACATATGCTACTTATTGGACAGCATTATAAAACATTTTTATCATCATAAAAATTAAACAATGCTATTGAAGAAGATGTAATTAATTAGTCAGGACTTTTTAAATGGCAAGTGACAGAAACAAAACTTAATTTATGTTAAAAAAAATATGTTGAAGAAGTGCTGTAGTGGGTCACAGAATCAAAGGAGCATCTTTCAGATTAGTATGACTTTTGGGATGTCCTCACCTAAAAAATCAGGAACCCACTAGGACTCTTCTCTGTGTGTTTGTCAGGCTTCATTCTCTCCCATGTTTTTTTCATGATGTCAGCAAATTGGGCTACGACAGCTTCAGATTCATTTCCACTTATCTACTTCATGAGGCCAAAGTCTTTCAGCTTCAATTTTTTTCCCCTTTCATTTCCTGGGAGGATTCTGACTGACTTAATATAAATTTTCTTGTTCACCCTTCATAGCAATCACTCTCATTAAGATTGTAAAATACTCTGATCTGCTCAGTCAGGACCACATCCCACTCAGTCTAGTGTCAGTACCAGAAAAACAGAGGACCATGATGTGTGGACTAGAGGAGTGTTCACCATCAGTACAGCCACTGGTAGAAGTATAAGTGCAACAACTGCCTTTGAATGTTTTTTCTTTAATTATATACCATCAGAAATGTCCCCCAAATCTCATTCCAGGGCTGCATCATGAACTTTTTAAACTCACTGTTTAATGCCTGCATTTGCTCCTATCATCGATCACATAAAAACTATTTTCAACCCACAGTAATAAATAGGATTGCCCTCGTAATTGAGCTAACTAAAAGTGAAATGTTCATTTTCTTCCTTATACTGAATATCTGTAAACTGAAAAAGAACAGTTGCTGAATTAAAACATACTTTTCTAATAATATCCTTGATAGGGAATCACTTTACTACACTCAGACTTCCATTTATACTGACTTTTTTTCTATCCTATAGCTCATGTAAAAATGTCTTTGTACTATTTCCTGTTGGCATAAATATTACAAGAGATATATTAATAAAACAAGAGCAAATTTATATTTAACTTACATCTTCTATACCCTTGTGAAGAGCCACCATTCTTAAATGACTGGTCCATTTTATACTGTCAGAAATAGGTGCTTCCACTGGGGCCAATTCCAGGATGTAGCCTTAAGAACTGGCCATTATGAAATATGGGCTCTGATTATTTCATCCAGTATTTCAATACATCAACTAGCAAAGTCTGGAAGAGGATGACCATTGTCTGCTAAGCCTAGAAAAGAATAAAAAAGGTTAAAAAATTATTTGAAAAGATTTCTTTGGAGGGTCACTTTTCCTACCATATAGGGAATCTCTTTTGAAATGGTTTCACCACAGAAAGAAGAAATGCTTTAAAGTTAGAGGCACTGAGAAAAATGAATGAGGAAATGGAAGTATAACAGGTTTCATAAAGTTTTGGTCTCTTGTACTCAAACCCAGTGTATATGTGTTTTAAGAATAATAATAATAATTACTGCAATATACTATTGTAGCTGTCATTACATATCATTAGCAAAAAAAAGTGTGCCTCAATATAGTTAGAGGCAAATTTGAAAAGTGAAGATATCTGAGTGAATTGCTGATAAAATATTTAAATAAAATTCAGATAAAAATATTCATAACAAAATATTACACATATTTTTCTTTTATGAATGTTTTCTCATTCCACACTAATAATCAAGTCCACATATAATTTGTAATTCTATATAAAATTAATAGATTAAGGATACATTTGGAAAGTCCTCCAAAGCATCATGTAAGAGATAATTTCAATAAAATATTTTTAATATCTATAAAACTTCAATTATATTTAACTAGAAATATGTATTCGAGTAAAATTAATATTTATGTTTTAGGAATATGTTTTCTTGTTTTTTCTTGTTATTTTTTTTAAATAACAATTTTTATTTCCAATAATTTTTTTTTTAGGAAATCTCCATATGATCTTTTTGTGAATGGAGAAATACCAACCCTTGATCTTGTTTCATTTTTTAAAATGTATCTTACTATTATAGCAACTCAAAGTTTTATTTAACGGAAGATTTTATAACAATTGACTTTTAATATATTGCTCACAAACTTTAGGAGTAATCATTGATATAATAGTATATACATTTACTGAAATAGATTCAAATTCTCTGTCATAAATTTTTATTGGAATGTTTACCCATTTTGATATCAACTCATTGTAAAAGTTAAACAATTTATATTAAATCCTGGAGTGCTTTCCTGATGAAATAGTGACATTTTGGCTATGAGAGCTGACAAGTAGTTCAGATAGATATCTGATTTTCCAATCCAGAAGCAAGAATTTGGGCCTCTGGAAGATAATTCTGCACTTTGTTCTAATTGTAATTTAATATTTTCATTAATTTAAGTGGGTAGGTAACAAATCACAATCATGTTTAAAAGTACTGGTGAATTGGTACCAAGAAAAATTTCAACATAGCATCACTTCATATTACTATTAATATTGAAGATATTTTGAAATAGTATTTCTGTAATTTATTAATTTGAAATTATGGTAATTAATAAACACATTGTGAAGTAATGTTATACAAAGCATTGATTTAAAAAACATCTTTTTCTTTAGTATTTTGATAACACTATTTTGATATATTATATTTCCATTGTAAGGTTATACAGTTTATTCATTTAAATTTTTTACTTTGGAGCAGGCTGCCAAAGAGGTCCATGGCACAAAATGTTTATGACCCCCTGCTCTGCACTAAGGACACCAGTACTGAAATAACATGTAGCCTTTTCAGGAACCATGTATCCTTCTTCACACATAACCGTATGTGCTCCTGACCTCACCAGTATGGATAAACTCTGTGAATCCAGTGGTTGTGATTAACTTGTGCTAAGCTGTGTATATTCTTCTAGGAGTTCCCTCTGTGACATATAGTAAGCTTTTTGGAAACAGCTGACCAGGACAAGAGGTCTAGTCTATGACTATGGAATGTTACATTTATACTGGATGAAATTCATTGATCCATGTGGGGTTCTGACCCAACAACCTTGATCTGATTAAAGCAGGAGCAGTTCATACATGCAGGTCATTCTGAACAGGCCTTTTTCTCTCTCCCTTTATTTTGTATCTAATTATTCTAAAGGCTGTTATGTCGTATTTTGGACATACAAATAATTCTTGGAAGAGTCATAAAATTTATAATTTGTCCCTTTCCCCCAATAAACACAAACAAACACAGTAAGTATACATGGTGAGAGGAAAACAAAACCCAAAATTCTATAACATTGAAAGAAGCTTATATTTTACATTTGGCTCACATGTTGTTAATTTTTACTGACAGCTGCCAAGAAAAAAAAATTATGTATTGTTTCATTATGAAAACAAAGTGATGCAATGAAAAGAGAAATAAAAGTCAAATTAGACCTATGAAAACAATTTCATTCCCCATATCATTAGAAATAACATCTAAAAGTTCTATTATGCTAACAGTTTGTTGTTAATAGGACTAATAGTTTTGGTTTGCTACTACACAGTTTGTCCTATTTGTGGTGTTGTGGAGATGCTAACCAAGTGTCTGTCTCCAAAATCCACATTCTTACCCCTTACTCTATTTTGCCTCTTTATATGTGATAACATACACTTTGTATAGCTGAGGAAGCAAAAAGGTTAGTTTCATGTTCAAGCCCATACCTCATATGAGTAACAGACAGACTAGGGCCCAGGCTCAGGTCTTCTGATTTATGACAATCTACATAGGGAAATTCACCACTTGTTTCTCTATTTTAGAGAGGGCAAATGAATATACAAATGTAAGATGATGGGAGAGATTAGTGACAGAAAAAAATATTAATAATTTACATATTCCAGATTGAATTAGAGTTAAAATGTGGCACTAAAAACCAATTAATTTTATTGTACTTTGTTATTTAGTGGGCCCATGCATCAAATCAATTCATCCAATACACTTCTTTCCTATAATATAATAGGAATGCTCAAAATTCTGACTTGTTTTGTTCCACTATAATCTCTAGTGAATACATACAATAAAGCAGGTCAAATGAAATAAGGTGGCATTTTTAACAAAAATAATTTTATTCTATAAATTGTTATCTATATCTATAAAGTCTGTAGTTCCAAGTGAAATATTATATTTAAAAGCCAGGTTTTGTTTGGAGACTTTTGGGCAGAGCCCTATTTTTAGTAATGAGAAACAAAGTAAAACAAGCCAAATAGTACAGAAAAATATATAATTTAGTTGTTTTGAAGGGCAAAATAATGAAAGAGACAACCACTCCATTTTCAATATTAAAACAAACAAATATTGATAATCTCTTAGTTTCTTGCACCAGATACCTGAGAATGCATAATAACTTATTTTCCTGCTGTCTGTTGGAAAGCAATGTAACAAACTCCAGAATCTCCAGTATGAAGTCTCTCAAATAGATATAATAATTCAGAGGGGAAAAGTATATGGGACAGATTATCAAGAGATTTAAATAAATTATGAGAAACTAAGGAAAAAACCATTTTTTCCCCTAGAAATGCAGAAATTCATTGTGCATCTTCAGTGATCACTTTTGACATCTCACTCCTTACAATGTTTCCTAAGCCCACTTCAGTCAGGCTTTTTCACTGCCCCGGCCCCTCAACCCCCATACAGCTATTCTTATCAAAATCACCAGTGACTCCTACACTGCTAAAAGCAGTATTCATTTTTAGTCCTTACCTTTCTTGACCTATATTTAGCATTTAAATAATTATTTGCTAGTCTTTCATTATGTTTTTTTTGGTTTACTTACAATACCACATTTCTCCTCATTCTTATTTGCTGGTTTCTACTTTTACCCTTAACTTCTTAAAACTGGAGTGGCCCAGGAGTCAGGTCTTAGTTGTCCTCTCTTTCTTCATACTCACTTTCTTGCTCATCTCATCTAATCTCATGGCCTTAAAAAGTTCAGTACCATACTAATTCCCAATGTTTATCTCCAGTGTGAGCCTCTCCACTGAATTCTGGAATCTATATTCAACACAACAAATCTGCTTAGATATTTAAAATACATTTCAAGTGTAACCTTTGCAAAAATGAGATTCTCATTTCTACCATCACAAACTTGCTCCACAAATAATCTTTTCCACTTTTTTAGCCGCTCCATACTTCCCATTGCTCAGGCCAAGCACCCTGTCACTTGAACTCCTTGCTTATTTTCGCACCTCACATCTAATCTATTAAGGACATATTTTTGACTATAACTATACAATATATGCAGAATCTTACTACTTCTCACTTTTCTCACCACTACCAGCTTGCTCCCATCTTACTATCATTTTCACCTAATTCATCATTTTCATTCTAATTCATCTGTCAGCTTCCACCTATATCAATAGCTTGTTGTTTAATTTCAACCAGTGTTTTTGTTAAAAAATAGCCAGATTATTTCTTGCTTCTTGTTCAAATCCTTCAATATTTTCCGATTGGTCTCAGGCTGTATGGCTCTGATCTCTTACTTCTTTGATCATATTACACTTCACACTCAATATGTTCTATCCTTTTCCTTGACACCACATCCCTTGCTATCCTCCTCTTCAGGAAAGCCTTCCATATTACATAGGATGAAATTTCTCAAGGTTGCCTCTCCTAGCTAAGTACATTCTGCTTATTCACCTTCATAAGAAACTGAAACTGAAAAACTACCAGGTCTAACCATCTACACAGGATTCATGGATAGTTCTTTATCCCTTTATTTTCAATTCTAAACTCAACTCTCAAGTAGATAATTAAGAGTGTTTGGTTTAAAATTTTTTACAGAATGTCTAAATTTATACTTCTTTATGATTATAAATTTATTCACTTAAAATTTTTACTAATGACTTGTGTTAAAATGTATTTATCTAAGATTTCAACCAACATATTCATTTATTAGCATTCAAATACTATTAGTATGTAAATTTTAAGTAGCCAGGTATTTATATCTCTTTCTCTTGGAAATCAAACATAAACTAGGTGGACTTTCATTTGATGGTAAATGTTTATAAAATTTCAAAAAACTGTACATTTTTATTGGGTTCTTTTACAAATGGAAAATGGATTGCTGTGAAACACATACTTCCTATGTTGGTCACAGTAAAACACAAACAAAACGCAGGGGTACTGATTAAAAAGATGATATTTTAATCAAATTATATAAAATATATTTTTTAAACAAACAAAAGGAAGAGTTCTGGTCAAAACAGTGGAGTAGGAAAATGTGCTCACCTTCTCCCACGACCACATCAAAATTACAACCGAACTATAAAACCACCACTATTGAGAATCACCAGAAACCTAGCTGAACATAAGTCCTATAATTAAGAATATTCAAAAGAAGCCACTTTGAGGCTTGCAGGATGGATGGAAACATGAAACCTGCTGGTCTTACACCCACGTGGCCTTTAAAAATCCGGAGGGATAGCTCAGCTGTGTAGGTTCCCCCTGAAGATCAAGAGGCCCAGCCCCACTCTGGGCTACCAAGCACAAGGTTCCAGTGAGAGGAAAAGAAGTCCCCATAACTTCTGGCTGTGAAAACAAGCAAAGTCTGTTTCTGAATAAGACGGAGGCTGCTGGAGTCCCAGGCATTTCTCTTAAAGGGTCCACAATCAGCCTTACTCTCTGTTGAACTCACTTGTTCAGAAATCCAGCACTGGAGCAGCAGCTCCACAGACACCGGGGACATAAGATGAAGAACTGAATTGTCAGCCCTCAGGATGAGGGCTGGAGGGGCAGCTTTTTCCCAGACAAAAGTTCTGACAGTGCCACTGTTATTTTGTTGAGTCCTCCCCGCTCCCAGCCTGCATGCAATGGGGGCACCATATCTGAGTCCCCATGAACCTAGCTAACACTCTTTGCCCTGCCCTGGTGATTTCCTGAGACCCCACCCCATCCAAATCCTGAGATCACCCAAGTCGCCTCAAGTACTATTTCCTCACAAATGGCCTGTCTTCACTCAAGCTGTGGACATTTTTAAATCTCTCAAAGATTCACAATCCCCAGACAAGCAGCATCTGGCTTCAACATGCACCGTACCTCTTGTTAAGGAGCTCAAAACCACTCTAGTGCCAGCCAGACTCAGTTCACAGCTCGGCCTCTCTCAGGAACCTCTAAGCACAGCACAAGTGGCAACTATTTGCACATCATGTTG
Source organism: Eonycteris spelaea (assembly GCA_003508835.1). Classification (NCBI taxonomy): domain Eukaryota; kingdom Metazoa; phylum Chordata; class Mammalia; order Chiroptera; family Pteropodidae; genus Eonycteris; species Eonycteris spelaea. The sequence continues at coordinate 269,658 of PUFA01000504.1, read as the reverse complement.
TAGCTCCTACTGTGTAGCCTTAAGGAATGGATAGGCCATGGCTGGGCTTGGCCTACACCACAACACTTCCCCTGAGGCCCCAAAACCTGTTCACATGGTGGCCAGTTTCAGAGCACCACCCAATCACCTACACAAACAACACACCTAAAGGGCAGACTGGACAGGCACCAGAGCTCTGTTAAAGTGAATCCTGTTCTGTAGGGTCAGTCCCTGCACAACAGGTCCTCCACTGTAGTCACAGCCAGTCCTCACAGTCAATCAACCTGAGGGTCAACCTTCCCACTGAAGTGCAAACAGCAACCATGGCTCAACAACAACAGGAGGACACACACAATGCACACAAGGGACACACCTGGAGTACCTGGCTCAGGTGACCAGGAAGACTGCACCACTGGTCCCCACAAGACACCTACTCCATAAGGCCACTCTACCAAGACCAGGAGACACAGCAGCTCTACCGAATACATAGAGACAAATACAGGAGGGCAGCCAAATTGATGAGACAGACACATGTTCCAAATGAAAGAACAGAACAAAGCTTTACAAAAAGAACTAAACAAAATGGAGACAAGCAATATATCACATGTAGAGTTCAAAATACTGGTTATAGGATGCTCAGTAATCTTAGAGAGAATTTCAACAAAAAAGTAGAACATATTTAAAAAGCTAAAAATATATTAAAAAGCCAGACTTGAAGACTACAATAACTGAAATAAAGTATATATTAGAGGGAATCAACAGTAGATTAGATGAAGCAGAGATCAAATCAGCAACTTAGAAGATAAGGTAGCAGAAAACAATCAGAACAGCAAAACACAAACAAACCAACAAAAAATAATACAAAAAAATGAAGACAATTTAAGCAGCCTCTGGGGCACAATAAATATACCAATATTCACCTCATAAGGGTACTTGAAAACAAAAGAGAGTGATAGCAAGAAACTTAAAACATATTTAAAGAAAAAAATGACAAAAAAAAAAAAAAACTCTCATAACCTTGTGAAGAATACAGGCATATAAGCTCTGGAAATGTAGAATCCCCAACAAAATGAAATCATAGAGGCCCACACCAAAAACATCATCATTAAAGTGCCAATGTTGAGAGACAAAGATTATCCTAAAAGCAGCAAGTGAAAAGCAGTTAGTTACCTACAAGGAACTCCCATTAGACTGCCAGCTGATTTCTCACAGAAGCTTTGCAGCCAGAAGGGATTGGCACGAAATATTCAAAGTGATGAAAAGCAAGAGCATGCAACCGAAATTACTTTACTCAGCAAATTTATCATTTAGAATCGAAGGACAGATAAAGAGCTTCCCAGACAAGAAAAAGCTAAAAGAGTTCAACACAAAGCCGATATTAAAAGAAATGTTAGAATTCTTTAAGAAGATTGTAAGAAGATGAAAATGTGAATAATAAAATAGTAATAATTACCTATCTATCAAAAATTGCTTTACATATAAATGGATTAAATGCTTCAAACTGAAGACAGAGGGTGGTTGAATAGATAACAAGACCCTTACATGTGCTGTCTACAAGAGACTCACTTTAGATTGAAAGACACACAGACTGAAAGTAGAGAGATGGAAAAAGTTATTTTATGAAAAGGAAACAAAAGAATAAAGCTGGAGTAGCAATACTTATATCAGAAATGATAGACTTTAAAACAAAGTCTATTGCAATAGACAAAGAAGGACCCCGATCCCATTTCTAGGTATTTATCCGAAGAAACCCAAAACACTAATTTGAAAAGACATGTGCATCCCTACGACCACTGCAGCCTTATTGGCAACAGCCAACAACTCCATCCTTGCACCACCTTTCTTCTTTATTATCACACTGCCCTGCCTATGGCACCAAGTCCCCCTGCTCTACACAATGACTTCCCCACGACATGCTTGCTGAGTCCTCTTGCATTCATCCAGAGCCCTACTCTCTGCTCTCTTGCCCTTTGCAATAAAAAGCAGCCATCCTGAGAATCAGGGCCCACTTCTCTCCTGTCCACCTCACATCTGTCCCATCAGCAGTTCCTACACTGTATCTTCAGAACTCATCTACCCCTGCCCCTTATCCTTAGCCTCCACCTTTCCACCCAGGTCCAAGCTGCTGTCATTTCCTGACAGTGTGATTGTGGCTGCCTCCTCACCTTCCTCCTCCTCTCTGTCCATGCCTGGCATCCCCTAACTGGGCAGGCCACCTCCTCTCAGAGCCTTCCATTTCATCAAAGGAAAAGCAAAAACAAAACAAAACAAAACAAAACAAAACAAAAACTCCAAAGGAAATGGTAAAGCACCTGTGACAAAGACTATTAGTTGCCAAGGCCATGTTTAGTAAAAAAAAAACCCACTGCTTTCTTTGCTATAACACTTCATTTATGGCACCAAATGTATGAGTTTTCCCCACTTTGATCAATTTTCCAACACCAGCTAGGTATCCTGTAATTCAGTTCTGTTTTGACTCTATTTACCCGGACATAGCATCAGACCTCATGGGTTCAGGGCACAGTCCTACAAAACTGCCCCACTTCAGAGACCAGTCAGAAGTCCCAGGTTGTCACCTGTGCTTTTGACTGACAAGCTATAAAAAAGGGTTCCTATAACTCCCCTCTTTGGGTTCAATGATTTTCAAGAGTGGCTCACAGGATTTAGAAAAATACTTGTTTCTGGTTTGTTACAACATAAAGGGCAAGATAAAGAACATGAACGCACAGCCAATTGAAGAGGTAAACAGAGAGACATCCAGAAGTGTCCAGAGTACAGGAGCTTCTGTCTCCATAGAGTTGGGGTGCACCCCACTCCTGGCAGATAATAGTGTTCACCTATAGGGAAGCTCTCCAAGCCCTGCACACTTGAGATTTTGTGGAGGCATCATCATGCAAGAATGACCAATCATTAACTCCACGGCTAGCCCCTTCCCGCTCTGCAGAATGAGTGGGGGGATGAAATTTCCAAGCTTCCAATCAGGATTTGGTCTTTTGGTGACCAGTCCCCTTCCAGAAGCCACCCAGGACCCACCCAGAGTTGCCCCATTAGAACAAGAGGCAATCTTATCACCCAGGAAATTCCAAGGATCTCTGTGTCAGGGACTGGGGTCAAAGGGCAAGTATTAGAACAAAAGATGCTCCTGGCACCTTGAACACTAAGAATACCACAAAGGTTTCAGGAGCACCAGCCAGATGCCGGGACAAAGACCAAAACACAGGCTTCTCATGACATCACAACATCACACCCAATATTGACTTCTCCTTTCTTCTTTAGTGATAGTTCTCCTGACTTTAAGGTGGATGCATGGACACCTGAATTATGGATACAATTCCTAGACTCCTTTGCAGTCAGTATAGGTGGGCAACTGGCTGGAGATGATGACATATAAGCTGGAATGGTGTCTGAGAGCCTCTGGAGATCTCCCTATAAGACAGAGAGAAGCCAGATGTGAAGGCTGGAGCTCCAGCAGCCACTTTGGAAGGGAGAACGAAAGCCACAAGCAGCTAGGCAGAAGCATCCACAGTCACTAGTGACCCTACTCTGAATTTCATGTGAGCTGGGAGTGCCCACCTCTGTGCTTACTTTATATGACAAAAGATGCACTTCTGTCTTGTTTTAGTCACTGTTATTTTGGGTTTCTGTTTCTGTAGCTGAACACAATCATAGAGAACAACAAACAGCACTGGCCATACCTATGGTCACCACAAGGCAACTTCTCCTACACTGCACAGAGCTTTCAGCAGCATCCTGTCAAGTCCCGATTGTCATGTTGTCCCTTAGTCCCCAGAATGCTATTTAAGAGGAAATGCTGATTACTCTGACCTTGCTGGTTTGCTATTCACAGAAAGTCTGGAGCATCTGTCTTTGGTTCTGACTCAATGTCCCCTGACTTTTTCCACCTCTCACGCACAATGTATCCCTCTGCCACCGAGTTGATTTCAAGTCTCACCCTTCTGATCTTGTCAGTTGTTGAAAAATCAATTGAGTTTTAACGCCTGACTTCTCACGCATTCTAGTCTCGTAGGCCTTGGGCAGTGCTCACCAGGTAAGATCTCCTGGACCATGCCCTCTCATCAAAGCCTTTGGGGTGCTTGTCACTCTGAGATGTGAGCAAAAATGAAAAGGGGTGGGCAGAAGTCTTCAGAGAAGTCTGTAAGACAGGCACGTGTAGCTGCCACCTGCACAGGGCCTAGGTTTATGAAGGCTCTTCCCACTTGGCTTCTCATTAGGTTGTGGCTCCTGGGGGCACTCTGAGGTGGCAGTTATCATCTTAGCTTTGGAGAGAAAAGGTCAGCCAACAAGTGCACAGCAGGTCTGTCCAATCCTACACTCATTCTCTTAATCACTGTAGAGCCCATGCTCACATGTTGCTGTAAATTCCCAGGTGTCACCTGCCACAAGGCCCCGAGTGTGGTGTGCAGGGAGCTGAGAGTGGAGTCTATGTGTGAGAGAAGCCATGGCCCAGCCTAGGCACCTGCACTGGGTTCCCAAACATGCATCTGCACCACTGGTGCCCCAGACAAACATGTCCTGTATGGAAGGCAAGTACAGAGTGTTCTATAGCACTGGCAGTGGGACACCAAGATAAAAGAAACAAAAGGCTACTGAGAAAATCTATATTCTCAGACTAACATTTGCTGGAAAAAGGCCAGGTAATCATCTAGACCTTTCGTGTCACAACAACTAAGCAGCCAGTTTATGACCATAAAGCTGACTGTGCTCATTGATGATGATATTTAGTTTTGTTGAAATTTTAAGCTGGTCCATCTTTTATAATAATCCAATAATGAGGCATCCACCATGTTTACAACTTCAGAAAGAGAGGGCAGCACATGTCACGTCCTGTATTTCTCCAGTAATGTTTATTTTTTTCTTTAATTATTCCCTGATAGCAACACTGCAGACAGACTAGAGGGCCCGTTCAGAAATCTGCAAGAAACTGGAGGGGTTCTGGAGGGAGCTTTCCAGAAAAAAGGAACAGGAGAAACAATCCCCTGTAGATGCCCTGATGGCACAGAAGCTGGATACATTTGAGCATATGGGAGGGCCCTTACACTGTTATCAAAATGAGCAACAATTATAAATTTTATGAAATAAAAGGTATTGGTATAAATATAAAAACCTTAAATGTGGTATGCTTTTAAAATAAAAATGGCATATAAGGAAAAGAGTATGTGGCCTTAATGTTGGGAAGGATTCCTTTCCACTGGCTCAGGGTGAGCTCCTGCAGGGAGCAAGATGCTATCCTGGCCCCTAAGCACACTATTCACACAGACAGCCGAGATCAAGAGAGATTTCATCATGGTTACAGAACAAAAGGTGAATCTTGTCAGCTTTACAACATCAAAATAACCATCTGATAGAGGACAAAAGATAGAAAGGGAGAGGCAGAGGGACCTGCTGGGCACTAACCACATGCTGCAGTGTCACAAATGGACAGGAAGAGAAACAGGCTTGTGCATGTGAAAGGCACACAGTTGTAACAAAAAAAGCCACCTACAGACCAGCTATCCGGCTCCTAGCCCTGTGGGGTGCAGCCACCCTGGATGAGTTCTCTTCTCATGGGAGGGACCAGCAGTGCTGTGCCTTTGCCCTGTGTTTACTTCCTGCTTTTGGTGGCTCTCTGTTCTGGACTACCTCTCTCATGTGTTAGTCTCCTCACTAACTGTCTGATAATGCAGACTCTAAAGCAGCTTTTCTTTGTAAAATCTATTTCTTACAGAGCTCTCAGGTAGTGTTATAAATATTGGTTTAAAACACCAGCCAGAAAATTACTGATAAAATAGAAACTGTTTCCTAAAGAAATGTCATATAAAAATATGCCAGTTTCCACTCTCCATTCAGTGGATCAAGTCAGGGGGATCTCAGGACAGGCATCTGGGTGAAGGGCATTTCTTATGCTTCTTTTATGTCATTCCTAGGAATTACTCAAGTCGAGATAAAGAAAAAAATCTGTGAACATAGAGGGGAGTTTTCTATAGAGAAATGTAAACATAAATAGGACTTCTTGGGAAGGGAAAATATTTTATGCACAAATAATTCAGATAAACCAGGAGAAAAGGTGTGCTGATGATGAGGGGACTTCAGACCAATCCATCTCGGGTGGCTGCTATTGCTGACAGATCTTGAGAAGACCATACTAAAGGACTCTGTGAACTGTTTTCAAATATGTCTGTCATGAGTCCCTTAATCTCTGAAGTCTCTGAGCTCCCCAGAACTGAGTTAGGGTCTCTAGAAGAAGTTGTACAGGCAGTTTCATTCAATGGGTCTTCCTGCCCAGGGCTATGTGACTTAATTCTATCACAGGTACCAGTGATGGACAGATCACATTAATTCCACATGCACTCAACTTCATTGTCTACTTGCCTTGGTGAAAATTGCACAGTGGCATTGTTAAATATCCCAAAATTATAATTAATTTTAATTAGCCAATAAAATCTAAATAAAGTCTTGATTCACTAGAATTATAATAGCCAAAATTGTCATGCTATTTTTAAGAGAAAGAGAAAGATCACCCAGAAAAATCATCTAAAACCAAATCAGAACACAAAAGCCAGGCAACATTCTGGGACTGATACATATCTAACATTGTCTAACAGTGCCCTTACCCGTAATGCAGGACACATACAAATTTGCCCATGACGACTCTGCTTTGACTGGCTGATCCCCTCTGTCCCGCCAGGCCAAGGGCCCCTTATCTCCTCCCCACCTCGAGAGTGCCAGGTCCTCACCTCTTCCTCCTGGAGGCCCTCCCTCCCAGATTCCATTTCAGCCCGGGCCCAGCCTACACATTCTCATTTCAAATACTGAGCTGTAGGCCTAGACATGTTTTATGGACCCTTGTGTTGATTGTCTTTCAGGAATATCTCACTCCTGACTGCCAGAGATTAGGACAAGACATACTTCCCACCTGCCCCCACCCAATACTATGGCCCCAGATCTCAAGGAACAGCTGGTGGCAGCCTTGGGTGTCTCAGGGGGAATGGGGAGAGATAAGTGGGAGCTAAGGGGCACCTACAAGGTGGGCAAAGCCTGAATAGGAAAGGTCACTAGAACCCCACCCAGCCCACCTCCCACCCAAAGTGGAAAGGAGGCAGCACTGCGACCTCTAAGCACCAGAAGGCAGGGGGCTTGTTTGCTGATGGTGTTCCTTCTCTCTCCATTATTGTGCAGATTCACTTTGCATTTCAAGGTTGACATGACCTCCCCTGTACTGCACTCTCTGGTATGCATTCTTTCTCCTCTGGCCTGGCCTGTGCTAGCCATGCTCTGGACTGTGGATCAGCAAGCATCTCTTGAGCCACGAAAAGGATGCTGTCCTATGGAGGGCAAGCTCTCAGGGGAGAGAGAGGAGCAAGGGGAGCTGAGAACTACCACATACTGTACTTGGTGGAGAAGTCATCCTGCCCTAGACCCTCATGGTTGATGGGCAGGGCCTGTTTCCCCATCTAAAAGTGGAAATGACCCCAAAAATCCCTCCTGGTGCTAATCCCATGAGTGAACTGTTTCAGCCAGTTCAGGGCTACCCACTCCTGGATCTAAGGGATTTTAGCCCATTTCCTGGATATTTTTTCCCCTGAGGGTTCCTCACCGTTAACCCTTCCCTGGACCCCATACTCTTCCTGCCCAACTTTGCGCTCCCCCTACACACTGCTAGACTCCCACCCTACCCACAGAGTTCAGGCTGGACACTGCTGGACATCTGGCGGGGTGCTAGAACTCCTGGTAGCTCAGACACTGGCAGAATAATGACTTCCCCACAAAACAAAACAGTATAACCAACCAGGAGGCCAGGACCTCTACTGGCCTTAGGCCTTTAGAATCCGAATGAACCTCAGAAGGCCAGTGACACCTAGGTCACTAGTAGACATCCAGTGGAGATGTTCCTAAGTACGTGCAAGGAAGAATATTAGTATTTATTTAGCACAACTTAATTCTTATGATGTCATTGTTAGAGGAAAAAAACGATGTTAAAAATGAAAAACTACAAGTACCTGTGTCCCTGTGGATGGTGGTTCGCTTTTAGGTCAAATCCAGGTGCGAGACCCAGATCTGGCACAGCCACAGGTTCTTGGAGACCTGCTCTACGGAGGTTGCACGCAGAACTGAGAACCTGGGTGCCACACACCACCATCAATTAGACTGTTGGGGTGGGGGCGAGGAGCCCCCCCCCCCCCACACACACATGCCACGCACACTGGAGTGCAGGAGGGCCCCACGTGGCGGCTGTGAGAATTGAGGGAGCAGAGAGGAAGGGGAAACAAGGCTCCTGGGCACTGAAGGGGAGATTCCGGAGGGGGCGGGTCAAAAAGGTGGTCGGGGAGCTGAGGGATAGGCCCTTTGCTGGTGGAAAATCCAGGTAGAGCGTAGACTTTGGAACTGAGTAGTCCAAAAAAAATAAAAAATAAAGAAGGCGCTGCGCTGGTGCATTGTGGTGGTTGGGTCGCATGTACACAGGGTGGCGGGGGCTTCTGCGCAGACGCAAACTGGAGGCCCAAGGCCAGGACGTGGGAGACAGAGACCTGCTCTCTGCCCCCGCCAGTGTCTCCCACAGCTCTTTCACAAGGCCTCCCTTCCACAGGTGTTTATTGGGCAGAAGGCCATACGTGGAGCCACCCCGCCTTTCACGCCACTTGCTTTTGGGACTCGCCCTCGTCGCAGTCCTGTGACACCATCGGAAGGCGACGGGAAGTGCCGGGCAGCTTTTGGTACCGGCCCCCTGCCAGGACACCTGGGTGAGAAGGTGACGCTGCTCAACTCTCCGCCCCCCCCCCCCCCCGCTCCCATTCTTGCCCCTTGCTGTGGAGTCCCCAGTCCCTCCTCTCTCCTCCCTGCCTCTGTGAACGCGGTGCTCTCCAGTCACTGGGCGCTTGCCCTGCTGTGTCCTATGGTCAGTTAAGACTCAGACTTTCCTCTGTTCCCGATGGATGCGATGCTTTGTAATGTTTTCTGGAGAACTCTTCTCTTGCTCCAGCACCCTTGATGGTTTCTGTAGGTGCCCCCTGATTGTGACTGCAGGCCAATGCCAGAGGAATTTCCTGAAAGCACTCAGGGTTTCTGTTTCATTTGTTGTTGTTGTTGTTTTATTTTGTTTCGCATTCCATTCCTGCACAGGAAACAGTCTTTCAATGATCATTTCCCACCCCCCCCCATACAGAAAAGAATAGGGAATAAAATAATGTTCCTGTATTCCTATGGCCCATAAGAAATGTTACCATATTGTCATTGTTTAGAACTATCTTTAAATATATTTTTTAAAAGGAAATCAACGTTCCTGGTGACATTCATTTGAGGTCAGTTTCATGTAACTTTTTTTCATGTACTATATTAGGATTAGATTTTAATTACTGTTCCTTAAAAGCAACATGGTTGGGAAAAATACATCCAAAATAGAAATCAAGAACTCAGTCTATTTTCTGATCTCTTCTGATTGTGGACTAGATTGAGGGTTTAAGTAATAATTTATTAATCTTTTTATAATTATAGCTATCTATTATTAAACTATATACCTTTACAAATCGCCATTCTGATGACCTACCCTCCACTCAAGTGAAGAGTTGATATTATAGATGAATCCAACAATTTTGATTGCTTTCCTTCTTCATTATTCTCTCTCTTCAAGAATAATCGGAGTTTTACCACAGTGGCAGATAAGCATGTTCAAATATGTGAATGAATGGTTTAAATGTGATAAAATTGTACTTTGTATTAGTTATGTTCATAAACAGAATTATTGAGTAATAGAAATCAGTATTATCAGAGCAATACCTATGGACAAAGGTCACATATACTGTATATGTATAATGTGTGTAAACACTCTACATATCCCTTAATATTATGCTTTTCTTCCTTAGCTGAAACTCATAATTGATTGACTGATCGTGTCTTAGCTTCCTTTCTTCCTTCTCTCCCTCCCTCATTTCCCTTCTCTCTCTTTGTTTCCACCAAGCCTCTGCCCTGCTCTATGTATTCCAGTTTTACTGAATTCCTGGGGTTTCCTAACTTAGCATGTTATTTCATTAAGTTTTTCCATCTCTTAAGCTGTTCTCTCTGGAGTTCCTTCATTCCTCCATTTGTACTTTGTCTTTTGAGACCGACCACAATATCACCTTTTGAGCATAAGAGAAAAACATTAATGGTGGGACCATATATTCAACATTTACATTAAATGTTTAGGACACTTAATGAGTAAAGAACACTAATAGACAAACACTTCAACAGACAACGTAATGGACAAAGTACTGGGCAGGTTGTCACAAATGAGGAAATGCAAAAGAACACCTGTCCCGAAGAGAGAACTTTCAGATGAATAAACCATCAAATAAATGTGAATTAAAACAAGATTCTTTTCTCCCAATGGAGTGATAGAGATTAAAGCTGTCATTATATGCCCTGTTGGTGGAGTGGGGGTATGCCGGAAAGGACACAGCTGGGCACCTGTCTCACCAAGACTTCAAACACAGACACCTTTGTGGATCTGGGACTCTTGGTCTTGCAGAGTCATGCAGAGAAACATCAATCTGTACCCAAAACAAGAGAAAAGTATCTCAAATCCTTGTGATGACCTTTTAAGAAAATATCAAACAGAAATTGCATCCATGGAATGTCTTAAATTGTTTCCCTACATCTTGAATTGTTACCCTACATTTACATTTTCTCTCAACTTCTCTGAGGAACTAAGTAGAGTCAGGCGTCTGTCTCAGTCTTTACCATGTAGATGTGGCCTCTTCACCTTTTCTTGGACTCAAGTCAACCATGACCTTATTTCATGGAGAGAAGGGCCCTAGATTCCAACCTTTCCCACAGGCCATGCTGGGTGTTGGAGGGTAGGTAAGACCGCAGATTTTTGTGAAAAATTCACTTGTCTAAATGTTTACCTGCATGTGTTCACTTTAAATGTTTTCTTTTACCCTATTCCAAGCCTTTAGTTTTGTAATTTTTTGTTTCAAGGATTTTGGTGTGATGGAAAGCATAATGACCCTAAGTTTATTAGCCAGATTCTATAAGAGAAAAAAGCTAGGAGGGAATGGGGTACAGGGGGAGTACTTTTGAGAAGCTCTGATCAAAAAATATATCCAGAACAATTATTTTGTATCACCTCCACTAGGGTAATTAGTACAGATCTTGGGGGTGAGGCTTTGAAGCTGTGCTAATATTCTGGTTCTCCTAAGTTTTTGCCCAGTGACCAGAAACAATTACTACAGTGTTGTGTGCCTAAATGATGTTTTTCCCCCTCATTTATCTATACTTAAGAATTTCTTTTTTGTAGGAAACTTGCCTCTCTTTGCAAGGGGACAGGCCATACACAGGCCTGGTAAAGTTGCTTTTTCCTCTGGTCTATGCAAGGAGAGGAAAGTTATCCCTTTCATTGCTCACATTTATCTATTCAATTTTATTTTATTTTATTTTTATTATTTCTTTTTACTATCAGTTGAGACTCAGAGACATGTCACTCAATGGATGATATCCAAATTGTCATTGTTTATATTTTTTTTGAAATCATTCCAACTTTGATCAATGCAAGTCCTTTCCATCTCCTTGATTTTACTTTTTGAAATTCTCAAAAGATACCCAGATACCTGAGGGCTTCTTTACAAAAAGGACTACTGGTCCCTGGAAAAGGTGGTGTACTGCATAAACATCAAAATCAAAAAATAAACACCGACGATCACAATGCCAGTAATACTATCATTATTGAGTGCCTCAGGTAGTGTGCCAAGCACTGTGAACACATTTTTAAAAAACAAAATCATCAGTATAAACCCAAAGTCTTATTTTCATTATCTAGATTTTTACATGAGGAAACTGAGTCAGAGCCACAGGACCTCAGTTGAGTTTACTCAGCTGATGAGGTGGTCCAGGTAAGGCCTGTTCCTTCCTTGTTTGTTAGTGCATGCTCAGACCTGCATTGGCACCCATGAGAGCGATGCTTTGCTTACACACTTCCTTTAAATAGCTCTCTATCCCAGAGGCCTTTCTGTGTATGCACTGGCACATACTAGCACCCCAATCCCAGTGGAGCTTTGAGAAAAAATGCTTTTTATTTTGTCACATTTACTATTTTAAAAACCTAAATTATTTTCCACGTGCATCCTTCAAATGTCTTTGGAGGTGTCCTTGAGGGAAAAGACATAATGCAGATTTCACCAAGGGTCCCTCCGTTTTTTAATACTGAACTTTAGGAAACAGCTCCTGGAGATAAGATATGGGGGACAGAGAGAAGGAGAACCTTACCCAGCACACATAGCCAAGGGGTGGACTTGCAAGAAGGTCCCCAGATACAGATCACTGGGGTCATATAAGGATAGACAGCTCTTAATCAGCCCAAAAATTTACACCTCAGGCCAGAGGAAAAAGAAACTTTACCAGGCTTTTATATGGTCTGTTCCCTGAGCAAGGAGAGGCGAGTTATCCCACAGCCACAGACCATTAGTGAGGCTGAGCTCTGTGGTCCTGAGACGTGGGCAAGAAACCACAGACTGGCTCAGCTTCTACGTTTACCTGGCTGCAACAGAGCAGTCCTCTGAGGAATAAGAGAGGGTGTTTGTGCTAAGCTTTCCTCTAAGTAAGCTCCTTAAGTGAGTGAATGCCCCGAGACAGTGTGTGGAGAGGGTCTCCTTTGCTTTCAAGGCTCCCCTGTAAGAGACAATCAAGGCTTGTTGTTTCAGTGTTGTTCGCTGCCCTTCCTTGTCACTGAATAGTGGAAAATTTAAAAATATGTAAAAAACAAACAATAAAGTAAAAAGAAAAAGACACGAATTGCCCACAGCACACTGGAAGCTGGGAACAGGAGTGAGGGGCCATGGAAACCACAGGGTATTTCCAGGGAGCAAAGAGCAGGATAGTGGCAGGAGGATCCATACGAAGGAAGAGGGTTTCTGCCCAGCCAAGTGATTTCAGAGGGCAGGGCTGTAGAGGTCATCTTTGGGCACTGTCTCCTGAGGCTGCTGTGGTATGCTCTTCTTGTCATGATCTCTCCCATCACATCCACCTGGCCTGTCACTGACAGCAGCACTTGCAGAAGTGAGCAAAGTCATCTGGGAAGCAGAATAAGAGCAGGAAGAATGTGGGAAGTAGGTGGTAGAAATATGTGGTAAGAATGATGAAAACATGAATGTATCAGATGACCTGATCCAGCAGTAACAACCCAGGAATAAACACATCTGGAAAGGCAAAGGCTTAACGTGGAGAAAGCCCAATCTCTCGGAGGATATAAATACAGTTTGAGTGAAGGAGACGCACACTGAATGGCACATAGATTAGATTAATAGACCCTTCACGGTTTAGTATAAGTCAAAGCAAAATTATATCTCAATTATTAAAACTGGCTACTTTGATGTAAAAACTTCTCTGGAAAAATAAGTGGACCTGAAAAACCGGAAAGTGAAATATAATCAAGGGCAGAGATAGTCATCAGATAGTAAACCATAATATGAAACTATAATCACTTAAAAATATAGACAGCTGAAGGAGCCATCACTTACATCCATAAAAATTCAGAGGTCACTCCAGAAAGAATCAGCTTTTGGGTTATAATGTTATGTATACATGCAATAATTTACTGAATGCCAACAGTATCATCATTAATCAACCAAGAAAGGTTTATTTAATCAAAATTATGAAATCAAGAAACAAACCCCAGACAATAAAATTAGATCTTCCCAAATCCCCTTAGAACATGACAAATTTAGGTAGAGTCGATGGAGGAGGGGGAGGAGGAGGTGGGGGAGAAGGGGCAGGAGGGGGAGGAGGAGGAGGAGGAGATGAACAAACAAAAGAAGACAGAAGACTAAGTATATTAGCTCTAAGGTAAAAATGACATTTTTAGAAAACTAGTAAGGAAACACATAATATTTTGAATTGACATTGAGATTATAATTTAAGACCCCAGCAGAAATAAAGATGAAAAAAGTAGGGTAGTTATAAAACATTTGTATAGGTATACTCCCCATATATAATAATGTCTTAGAAATAATAATTATATCAACTAAATAATGGAAACAAAAAAGGCATAAGGAGACATTTTGTCCTTCTTCCCCCACCCCGGTCACCATTTAATCAACCATCCTACATTATTCACTCATCTCTGCAACCCAGAGAATGGCATGTGGCTCAAGGCTCCCCAGCCTCAAGCTAGCTGCCTCAAAGACAGCACCACTCTCTGATTTTTTTTTTTTGTGAGAATTCTGATTACTATCTGGGTCAGTTGTTTTTAGACCAGAGGACTACTCATTATATTTTCTGTAAAATGGATCCGCTAGCAATATTTTTTCTCAGTTTTTGTGTATCGGGACTGTCTTTATCTCCTTTATTTGTATATAGCTTGTTTTGATTATAGGACTCTTGGCTGATGGGTCTATTCTTTCTCTGAGCAGTGAACAAAATTCTAAAAGGAGTCCTTTGATAGATAATTGGATAAAAAATAAAATATGGTACACATATGCAATGGAATACTACTCAGCTGTAATAAAAGACAAAATGCTGCCATTTATGACAGCATGGATAGATCCTGAGAATAGCATGCTAAGCAAAATAAGGCAGACAGAAAAAGAAACATACGATTTCACTTATATATGAGATATAAAGCCAAAAGCAATAAACAAGACAAACAAAGACTCATAGACGTAGACAATAGTGTGGTGTTTACCAGAGGGGAAGCATTGTGAGGAGAAGCAGAAAAGAATAAATATATAAATATATATGGTGACAGATGGAGATAAGACCTTGAGTGGTGGACACATATTGCAATATACAGCTGATGTGGTATAGAATTGTGTACTTGAAACTTGTATAATCTTATTAACCAATGTCACCTCAATAAATTTAAATTACTTTTTAAAAATCCAACCTGATGACAAAATGGAGTGGATTAAAGAGAGCGGGAGCAAATGTACTTGCGGGCAGAAGTCTGAGGATCAAAGATGACACATGGGAGAGACACACCAGGCTGATCCTAAATGGGCTAAGCTAGTGCTCTACAATAGGATTCATAGGAATAAAAGTCACCATTTTGACTTGAGATAATATTTAATTAAGATAGGATCACAAATGTCAGTCATCATTACAGTTAAGGTTAGTTAGTTATAATGCAGATGAGATAGGTCAGTGACACAAGAACAAATATTGTGGCAGAAAGTAAGAAGTAGGTGGTAAAATGGCAAGTGTGTGAAATGGAACACCCCTCTGAGTGAAGGAAAAGAGTAGCTCAGTGCTGGCTATGGCACAAAACACAGAACCACAAGAACCTGTTACTTTATGTCTAGTTCAGATATCTTAGGAGGACAGTCCATCCCTCCAACTTCAGTGCTATTTGGAATGAAGGTGTCTTCTCTGCCCTCTATAAATTACCTGGCAAAATAGTTCAGGGGTCAAAAGCAGCCTGAATTCTATTTGCCTTGCCAGGTGTCCTGCTCTAAACTATCCTATGGAAAAAGAGAGCTCTACCTAAATATATTTGGCACAGGGGATAATATCTTATTTATCACAAAAATGCTTATACTTGAGATGCAACCCTGAAAATCAGAGACCCCAGAAGATTACTTGCGAAGGCCACTCATAATCAACTGAACAAGTGAAAAATATTTGAAGAAATCTGATAATGCATTCCACTCATGTGAAGGTAGGGCTATTAGAAGACTTCTGTTTGTTTTGACAAACAGAAAAAAAGGACATTATTAAGGCTTTATATAAATCAGGAATCCAAGAACCTTAGATGCCACCTACTGAAAATCAAAAGAAAGGTGCCTTCTTTGCAACAGGATAAAGAGAGACCTTTATATTATAAATCTTCTTTTTGGGAAAATGGCAGAAAACACTTCCATTAATGCCCAGGTAGAGAAATAGTCCATTAAACACCATGAACAACCAAAGTGACAAGGCAGATCAGAAAGAAAGAGAAAAATCTCCAGAAAATAAGCTTACAGACATAGAAATATGTAACTTAAGTGACAGAGAATTCAGAATGGTACTTCTGAAAACACTCAGTGAGATCTAAAATGAGTCATATCAACAACTTCAGGAATTGAAAAAACAACTAAATTAGTAGAATGAATTCTTTAGCAAGGAGATTGAAACTCTCAAAAAGAACAGAATAGATCTTCTAGAGATAAAGAACACACTGCAGGAGTTGAAAAAAAAAGAAATAGCGAGCTTGGGAAATAGAGGAAATGATCGGTGATCATTTGGAAGAAATGATCAAATGGAGGAAAGGATCAGCAATATCAAAGAAAGAAATCTAGAAGTAAATCAGAAGGAAGAAAAGAGAAACCGAAGAGAAAAATGATAGAGAAATACAAGATCTAGCTGATACCATCAGGAGAGGAAACACAACAATAATGGGCATTCTATAAGATACGGAAAGGAGCAGGGACTAGATAGCATTTTCAGACAAATAGTTGATGAGAATTTCCCAAATCTAAGAAATGAGCTGGAGCTTGGATTCAAGACATCAACAGAATACTCATTTCTCTCAACCCCAAAAGGCCTTCATCAAGACACATTATATTATAGTTATCAAAAATCAATGGCAAAGATAGAATTCTCAGGGCTGCCAGCGAGAAGAAAAAGGTAACTAACTTATAAAGATGAAATTCAATAGATTACCATTGGATTTCTCAGCACCAAGCTTACAAGCCAGAAAAGAGACAAATCAAATATTCAAACCATTAAGTGAAAGGAACCACCAGCTTAGAATAATGTATCCAACTAAGCTCTCCTTTAGATATGAAGGAAAAATAAAGACCTTTCCAGGCATACAAAAATAGAGGGAATTCTCCACTATGAGGCCTGCACTACAAGAAATACTGAAAGGGGTCAGTTTACCTAAAACAAAATGACAAAAAAAAAACATAATTAGGAGTAAGGTGACCATCAGGCAAATAGAAGCAGAGGAGTGCAACCCTTCCTGAGAACAGGGCATTATAAGCTTAAATAATAAGAAGAGAATTGCTATATGGAAAGATAATAATGAATATTTAGCATAACTAGGGAAAATTGAGACAACAATGACTGAAAAGGGGAGGATTCAAACATCCAAATGCGCATAGAGAAATGGAGATAAGGCACACGCAGAAGAAATAAGATGACTGTATATATGTATAACTATCCTTTATATATTCGTAATGGTAATCACATACCAAAGATTCTGAACTGAAGTATATAACATAAAACAAGAAGAACCAGAGGCAAAACCCACAAAAGCCAACCAAAATAAAGAAAACAGAAACACAAGGACAAGGGAGCAATGGAAACACCGAGCTACCAGAAAGCAAAAGGTAAAATGGCTGTAAAAAGATCTCATATTTCAATAATCACTTTACATGTAAATGGACTGAACTCACCAATAAAATGGCACAGAGTTGCAGAACGAATCAAAAAACAAAACCCAACCATATACTGCCTCCAGGAGACATATATCAGCTCCAAAGACAAATATAGACTCAAAGTGAAAGGGTGGAAAATGATATTTCAAGCAAATGACATTCAGAGAAAAGTGAGAGAAACGGTACTAATATTAGACAAAATAGAGTTCAAAATTAAAAAGGTAAAGAAAAATACTGAGGGATACTTCTAAATGATAAAGAGAATCATAGTAAAGCAATTACTATAGAACTAATGAGAGAAACAGATCAAAACACTGTCATAGTAGGGGACCTAAATACCACTGTCAAATATGGACAGATCATCCAAACAGAAAATCAATAAGGAAATAACATCCTTAAATGACACTTAGACTAACTAGACATAATTGACAATTACAGAACCTTCCATCCCAAAACAGCTGCTTATACATTCTTCTCCAGTGCACATAAAACATTTTCAAAGTGGATGATACACAAATGTAAAAGCTGAAAGTATAAATCGATTGGAGAAAAAAATGACATAGATGATAGAGGCTCTGTTATCCCCCTGGCGAACAAATCAAAGCTATGACAGAAGTAAGGAGCAAGGAAAAAATGACTAGGCTAAATAAGCCATACAACTAGGGAGAAAGCCAAGAAATTACCTTGGAATGGCAGAATTTAGGACTGGGCCAGGACATGGAGTTACCGGGTCTGGAGATGCTGAGTGAGATGGAAGCAGCGGCAGTGGCAGAAGCCTCTTAAAGGGGCCACAACCATATAATCTTATTTTCGTGGTGATGGACCTGCTCGCTCTGAGCACCAGTGTCTATTCGGCTGCACTGCGGGCAGCAGGGACTTACAGGGAGACATTGTCGGAGTGCTGGCTAAAGTGAAACTCGCTTGTACAGAAGTGCCAGTGGTATCTATTGTTCCCTGATGAGCCCTCCCCACGTCAGTGCCCCGGACACAGCACTGCTATAGCTGTGACATCATCAAACTGAATAACAAAGGTTGCTCAGCCCAGAGGATTCCCTGAAATCAGGGCTACCCCAACTCACAGCCCTACCCAAGCCACATCCAGATATATTTTCAGTGAATCAGGTCTCCTTGCTGAGTAGTGCCTAGACTCACGTTGGAGCCAGCTGGCCTTGTTTTCTGGCCTGCCCTTTTTAGGCAGCTATAAGCACAAGATTGCTTGCTGAATCTTAACAAGTGGCTCTGGAGGGGTAGAGGCCTGGACTAAACTTGGCCTGCAGCTGAACCCCTCTCAGGACTGTGCCACTGGACACCTACTTAACTAATAAGACGGGGAGACTTAGGAGCTTTGCTTAGTACATAGAAACAGACACAGAAAGGCAGCCGAAATGGGGAGACAAGCTGAAACCATATGAGAGAAGAGAACTGAGATCCAGATATAATGGAGTCAAGTAATCTAACAGATGCAGAGTTTGAAACACTAGTTATAAAAATGCTCAATGAACTTTTGGGAAGTGTAGAGAACTTCAACAAAGAGATAAAAACATGAAAATGGACATGGAAATTATAAAAGAGAACCAGTCTGAAATAAAGAACAAATTATCTGAGATGAGAAGTATCTTAAATGGAATAAACAAAAAATAAACAAAGTGAATAAAGAAGAGGATCAAATGCCTTAGCTAGAGGAAGGAAAAGGCAAGGAAGGACATGCCATCAGAACAGCAAGACATAAACTGTTCTCTGCTGTCATCTAGTGTGCATCTTGAAATAACACCTTAGTTGAGGTCAGGAAAAGCTAAGCTTTCTAAAGGTTCCTGAGACAATGAAGAATGTGTTAGAGCCTAGGCTGTGCCAAAGATGTGCTCACCTGTGTCCTGGAAGCTGCCCACTGGAATTTAGAGCCCTCTGGGTGAAACCTGATGTTGAGTTTGCTACACCCTGAATTGACTGCCTCTCACCTGGCTCTTATTTGTGTATGCTGCATGCCACCCTCCCTATTAGGTCCCAAACTTCTCTAGGTCTGTTTTTAAACAGTATAGCTAGGGGCTCTCTGTAGGTCACCACATCTGAGAGTAATGGGGGGAAATGAAAGATTTTTTTTTTTGTATGTATGTATGTAAAAAGAGGCTGCCCAGGAGGACCAGACCAAAAGGAACCCAGGTTGAGAGCAGAAAGATTGGTTAAGGAAAAACCACATAGCAGCCTGCAGAAACCAGACTGTGGACCCCACGCACAGTTGAGGAGGCAGTCTGCATTGGGACCCCTTGCTCTGGACTGGGGGCTGATGCTGAAGAAGGCTTGGAGACACCACTCCAGCTGCTGCATTTTCAGGAGGAGTTCAACTCCAAGCTTCTCAGGCAGCTTTGTTGGAACAGCCACTCCCTGCAGGCCTGTGGTAAGTGGACCTGTCTGGAGGGTTGAGGTAAGGTCTGTCAGCTCGGTCCTGACCAATAGTGTCTTGACCAAGGCTGGGGCCACTCTCAGATGAAACAAGCTGGCCTGCTATGGGCACTTCAGGCACGTGTGAGGCCTAAAGGCATCGATGGTAGACCTGGGAAAACAGTGAAGGTCCAGCCAAGGTTACTTCCAAGGAGACCCAAAAGCCACAGACCACGCACAGTCAGCAACCATGGGCTGGCAGTAGCTCATCACTCCACATCATACATTTTCTGGCTCTTTCTGCCACTGTCTGGCCATCTTCCTCATTCTCTGTACATCTTTGTCCAACTAGGTTTCAAGGCTTGCTCTTTACATTCTGCAACCTTACTCTCTAAGGAGGCTGAGCTCCCGGTCGATCCCCTAACCTTCTGTCCTCTCCCTTCTCCTTCCCTATCACTTCTTCACTCTGTCGTTCTCATACCAGGCCAATAAATGGATATCAGCTCTGTGTCAGTGTTCATCCCGCTCTTCTTGATCACCAACTTTGCATGTTTTGTCGTCCCTCTCTCACCCTCTGTGAATCGCTGTTTCTTTCCACTGCTCTCCAATTATGCTCAGTGCCCCATCACGCTCCTTTGCTTCGTCACATCCTGTCTCCTTCCTCTCTATCAACCTCTGGCCATTTCTTTGGCCCTCACCACTGTGGTCCATCTAGCCACACATAGGCCCACTTGTCTTGGGTGGTCCATTATCACCAGCTCTTCCTCAGTGTTCGACCCTTCATGTCATTTCTGCTGCTGCCATGGTAGCTCCCCTGTCACTGTGGTGGAATAGTTTCCACTCTCTTCATGCTCCACTCTGCTGTCTGGCCACTCAGGTTTTCTGAGGTCTGTCCTCCAGGGGCCCAAGCCAGGTAGCTGGAGAGGTAGAGCTGGGTACCTCGGGAGGCAGTGCCCCATGTCCTAGGTGGATGTTGAAGTACAGGCTTCTCACCAGGGAGGCAGGCATCCCTGTCTTTCTGGACATGTGATGTCATTAGGTAGCCCTGAGAGCCCTCGTGTTCCTGTTTGGTGTTCATGGAATTTGCCCACATTTGCTTTACAGTATTTTCTACGAAAAACACTGAACCTTTGTGGAGTTATTGTCCAGTGTATTTTTCGAGCTCATCTTTTGTCTTTTTCACTTGGAGGTTGGTGTAGCATTTGCCTTGTGGCTGATGTTTCTCTTGTTTTCTAAGAAGTTAGATTTATCAATCAATCTTTTCTCTGTGGCTTGTTGATTTATGTCATACTTGGGAAGCTCTTCCTTATTTTGATTATACATGCACACAACACACACACATATTTTTTTTCTTCTACCATAGTTATTTTTTGAAATTAATGATCCAGTTGGAGTGTGTGTGTGTGTGTGTGTGTGTGTGAGAGAGAGAGAGAGAGAGAGAGAGAGAGAGAGAGAGAGAGAGAGACAAAGAGATGGAATTTATTTTTTACCTAGATGACTACCTAATTCCTTATATACTATTCATTGAAAAGATCTCTTTTCCCAAGTGTTTGCAGTATTATCTTAATCTTATTCTAAAATCATGTGTGTTTTTACGTCTATGTCTGGTGTGTTTATTGTTTTGTTAAAGTCTGTAAATTCATGCACCAGTATCATCTCAAAGCATTTGGTTTTTCACCCTTGTAAAATCTTTGACTCAGGATAAATCTAACAAGTCATAAATTATTTAGCCGCTGCAATGAGGCTATGAGGCTCCATCTATCTGTGCAGTGGGAGCCTAGTTTACAGCAACATCAGTGGCTGCAGCACAGCTGTAGCACAGCAGGCCTGAGTTTGTGTGTGTTCTGAGGGAACTTATTTTACAGCAGCAGCAGAGGCTGGTGCTTTCTCAGGAATGAGTTTACGTCTGTTCTGACAAACACTGGTTTGTGGCAGCGGCAACAGCTGCTATCACGACGCCACACTGGTCCTGAGTCCACATCCGCTCTAGAAAACTTGCTTTGTGACAGTGGAGGAAGCTTCCCTACTGCTTCCCTACTGCTGCTGCACTGTGCCATGAGGCATATCTGTTCTCAGGGACCCTGGTTTCTGACAGCAGCAACTATTGCCCCACTGTTGCTACTTTTAGGCCTGAGGCTGAGTCTCTTGTGAGGGAACTTGCTTTATGACAGGTGTTGCGGCAGCCACATCTGTTAAGAGGAAACTTGTTTTAGGCAGCAGGTGTGGCACCCACATATATTGTGAGGGAGCTTGTTTAAGGCAGCGGCTGTGGTCATCACATGAAGGTCACCTGGGAATCACACAACACTCACGCGAGGACCACATGGGAATGGTGTGGCAGTCACAATGGGATCATGAGTATATCAGGCTAAAGTTATTTCCTTGGATGTTTGCACCTAAAGAAGGTTCTCAGGACCTAGAGAAGACAGTTCTGATTGGTAGAAGATTTACATCTGCAAGGGCCAGAGAAAGCACGTAAGCTTTTGAAAGAAAAGATTCTGGGGCAGATTTGCCAATTATCGGTGGTGGGGAGGGGAGGCTGAGGCAATCACTATTTAAGTGTTTTTCTCTTTCTGAGTGTAGGGCCATACTTTTTTTAATGTCCTGAATTTTTACAGTGTCAGCATAATCCTGAAGTGGGCGAGGAGCTTTGGGATCCATCACAAGATAGGTGTGCTTTGTAGTTGTCCAGGATCTGCATTGCTGTCTCTATGTAGACGAGATTTAGTAAAACAAGGACTATTGTTTTTAGGTATTCAAAGAACATCAAGGTCTGACCTGCCTATCCAACTACATCATCTTGAATTT
This sequence comes from Eonycteris spelaea, assembly GCA_003508835.1. NCBI lineage: Eukaryota > Metazoa > Chordata > Mammalia > Chiroptera > Pteropodidae > Eonycteris > Eonycteris spelaea. The sequence goes on along the minus strand of PUFA01000504.1, from coordinate 247,171 downwards.
GCTTCTTTATATCAAGGAGCAAAATTCCAACTAAAGTGGAAATCAAAAGGATCCTATGCCTAAAATAGAGTTGTGTGCCTTTAGAGTGTGGGCTCCGGGAGCCTTCCACAAAGGTTTCGCATGTTTTCCTCCCCTTGGAGCACTTAATTCCATTTTGGCCCAGCTAACTTTAGGAAAAGAACCCTCAAAATATAGCTCCTATCTGGCCCTAAATATCAGCCTCCAGGTGGGCCGAATGCTAACCATCAGCAGAGGGTCTGGCCATTTGTAATCTAGCCATTTGTGATCTTAGTAAGGATTTGCTCCAGGGGCACATCTGGAAGATTGCATGACTACAGTATGATATGGGTGGGTGGGTTGATGGTATAGATAGTTTATCATTTTCATTCTAAGTCTGATTTCTATACTTCCATTTTGTTAAGGGAGTGTTTCTTAGGCTAGTCACAATACTCCTGTCTTTTAATCTGATCTTCCCATAGACACCAATGGGACATTTGTTTTAGGGCAAGAGCCCTTCAAAAAAAAATCCTTGCAAATATCTTCATATCAGAAATTAGGCAATGGCAATCAGTAAATTCTCCTGGAAATATTAAACCCTTTGCTTTCTCCAAAGTATCTTCAAAGGCAGACCTCTTCTGAATGTGACTCAAAACCAATAAATCTCTTTATACCTTAGCAAAAACAAACAAACAAACAAAATGTTCCTAAAGAGGCTCAAATGATACAGCCCTACGTTTCACAGTCACTCCCAAAGAAGGTCAAGGAAATAAAGATTTAGACAAACTCCCGAGAGCTGGCAGCCTCAGAAGGTAAGACATCAGCTGCATGTGGGGTGCAATCCACATCTCTGGCCAGCCAACTACCAATTCTCTGGCCGCCAACCTGACAGTTGGCGGCCTGAAAACACATTAGGTACAACCAGTGTCTCCCTGCCACCACAGGCAGAAGGTCAAAAGAGAGAAGCCCCTTGCTAGTTCCAAGCCAAACTGTAAGACGCCAAATGATAGAAATAAGAAAGTAACACTCAACTGTGAGGAAAAGGACACCTGACCATATGAAAAACTGAGAGTGACCAAAACATACTGGCTCCAAGTGTGTGTATCTGTCAATCTAAATTTGGCAAGGAAAGGACAAGGGGAGGCTGTTGGTGCTCTCATTCGACCAGATTCAGAGCAGAAATCCGGGAGGCTACTTGGTCAAAATTTGTACCTTTCAGTAGTTTCTTCCAACTTTGGTTAGCTGAAATCTCAGTGGGAGTCTAGATTGACAGAGAGCAAAGCAGGTATTGTCTGGGGATAAAGAAGGTGCCGAGAGAGTAGGGGGAGAGATTATAACGAGGCACGAGGGATGCTGGCTTTGTTCACTGTCTTGATCATGGTGATAGTTTCACAGCTATTTTCACATGTCAAAACTTATATTGCTCAATTGAAATATTGAGAGTTTGTTATATGTCAATTATACCTCAAAAAGGCTATTTTTAAAAAGTAACTACTGATACAGGCCACACATGGATGAATCTTTCAAATATCATGCTGAGTGAAAGAAGCCAGATATAAAGGAATATGTGCTGTATGATTCCATTTCCATAAAATTCTAGAACAGGAAACACTTGCCTCTGCTAACAAGTAGGAGGAAGAGGAAGACAACAAGTGGGGAGGGGGACATGGATGTGTGGACAGGGATCGACCAGAAAGGGGCATGAAGGGAAGACAATGTTCTTGATAGCAGTGTGGGTTATGTGAGTATGTTCACTTCTCACACTGTATAGTATGAAAACTCCAGGTCGCTGTGATACACTGAATGCTAATATGTTTGGGGGTGAAATGTCCCAATATCAACAATTTACATTAAAATACACTTTAAAAAAAAAAGAATGAATTGATGGATGAATGGAGGGAAGCATGGATAAATGAAATGACATGCGATAAAGAAACACAATCTAGACTGTGAATTCTAGAATGTAGGTGGTTGGTTACAGGGGCTTCATTCTATAATTCTTTCTTCTATATGTTTGAAAGTTTTCATAATAACCTGTTGAAGGAAACAAAAAACAACTATCTATGCATCTCTGTCCACATGTCTATATATACAAAGGGAGCAGTCTATATGGACATGTAGAAAGTTTTTAGCAGTAATTACTGCTGGGGAAGGGAGTTTTGGGGAGACAGAAGATGGAACTTTTGCTTCTCTATGTTTCAATTTCTTACAGTGAGAATATATGTATGTACCCATGTAATATAGAGCATTTATCATGGGCTCCTCCCACAAATTCACCAAGCAGACATTCAATGTTGCCCAGAGCAAACCTAGGGCCTGCAGGATGCAGCACTCACTCCAAGGTGGCCTGAGGCAGCAAGAGATCAGGTATGAGAACCGTGCAGGTAAAGAGGCCTTGGTGGAAAAGCCTCAGTGGGCTTATCTCATGTCTCCTGATGCAGCTGTTCCACGGGTACCTGGAGTTAGCATTTAACACCAGCATTCCTTCTCAGTTATTCATGTGGCATGAGGCTCTCCAGAGCTCTGGTCCACACCACCCACCCTCCCCCTGTACCTCTCTGGCTGGATATCCACACTGAGCATTTCCTCCCTGCTCCCCACTGCAGGTCTACTTCACCAGGTCAGAAGGCCGAGCCCACTGTCCTTGACTGAGTGACAAAGAGGGACCAGAGGCTGGGAAACTGTGTATTTTACAGTGGTAAGTAAGTAAGGTCTCTCTGAAAAGTTGAATTGAGTTTGGATATGAAGGTTGATGAGAAAACACTGATCCGGCTAGCAATAGCTGGATTAATGGATGGATACAAGGATGAGCACATAGACAGGATAAATGCTACACTCCATTTTGTGCAGCAGGGGGAAGCATTAGGCAAATTTCTATGACCTGCTGTGGGAAAACGTTACCAAATTAGAAAACCCACTGTTTTAAAGCCACTGGTGGGGGCTTTAATTAAAGCCCACCTTCCTGACCCTGCTGTCTCTTGGTATTTTCTCTGAAAGAGTGACTTGGGCTGCATTCAGGATTCCCTCTGCCACCCATGGCCACGGGAGGTGCCAAGCAGAAAGGAACAGGTCACTCAACAGACATAAAAAAGGCTTCTCTCTACTAGGGACAGGTTATGCAGATGCATTATGCAAATTCTCAGGTACATATTTTTGTGAGTGAGTTATATATTCTTGAGTTAATTTTCATAAAATACCTCAGATCTCATTTTTTTAAGCAATTGTTCACTGAAACCAAAAAGACACAACAGAACAGAATTAAATTTGAATTTAAGTATGAAAGACCTGGAAAGAGTGGGCCTGAAGCCTACTTTGAAAACCACGTTTTTATTTTTGTACTTTATTTGAAATCCCAACAAAAGCTCAGTTTTACCCTTAGAGAAACATTTTCATTTAAACTTTATATTTTCTTTTGCTTCAATTGGCTTCTGAAATAATTTTTGAGTTCTCAAGAACTTAACACTTTCTTAATGTCTGCCTTTCCCTCCCTAAGTTGTTTCTGCTTCAAATGTAAAACACTTTTTAAAATGATGAATATAATTAACTTCTCAGAATAAAGTGAGTCCCCAGATGAGGACTCTCCCAACGTCTAGTACCACAGGGATGCATCACTTCCAGTTGCTATCTCCTCAAGGAGCTGATTTTTCTGTGCTCAGGTTTTAACACCTGTAAGTTTGCATGGACTCCATCCTCCTTTTGCACTGGATTAATTTCCTGTGGGTTTCCGCATCATCCTTTCTGTGGTTACATCATCCCTTTCTTTGAGTGTGACTTGTTACCAACCACATAGAAAACACACCTGAATCTTCCAAGTATTGCGTCATGGTTGTCTTTTCCCTTCTCAGCCTTTATTTTTTTCTTTATTTATTTTTTAGGTGAGGCAACTCTTGGTGACCTCACAGATTGCAAGGACCTTGTCAGCTTACAATCCCTTATTATTATTATTTTTTTATTTTTTATGCCTACAGCACCTGGTCTTCCTAGGTGGACTCCTATTCAAGTACTAATCAGGCCTGACCCTGCTTAGCTTCCAAGGTCAGACGAGACTGGGCTTGTTCAGGGTAGCATGGCTGTGGACCTTCTTAAGTCTTTAGATTTCTAATTCATGTTATGGTCCTTTGTTCCAGATGTAGAATAATTTTTTAGCAACATTTGCTGTTACTGCTGTAAATACAGATGTAATTTCTGTAAGCTATACACAGGGAGAAAAGGGAACCTAATTAGTGTGGTATGATTTGTCAATAAAGAAATAAGAGATAAATTAAGAATAAGAAGGAGGAGGAAGAAAAAGATGGTCTCTGCTTCTGGTTCTGGCACAGAGTCCTAAAACCCTTGTGCTTTCCTGAGTAACAGGGGAGAGAGTTGCCTCTGTTACTTTGAATAAGTGCCTTTCAAACACACTTGAGCTGATGCTCACGAGGTAACTCCAGAAGCATGAGGGCTGATTGACAGGGGAACAGACCATGCAATTAGAGGATCAGAACTTTCATCCCCACCCCCTGAGCTCCCAAGAGGAGAGTGGGTTCAATGTCCCATTGCTAACAATTGTATCAGTCATGCCTAGAGAATAAAATCTCCATAAACCCCTAAACTATGGGGTCCGAGACCATCTAAGTGCTGAACACATCAAGGTGCTGTGCAGGGGAGATGCCTAGAGAGCACATGGAAGCTCCTCAACATTTTCCAAACACCCGACGCCATGCGCCTCTTCCCTTCGGCTATTCCTGAGTTGTATTCTTTGTCATTGACGGTTATAATAAGTAAGCTGCCCTCCTGAGTTAAATGAGTCACTCTAGTAAATGACCAAACATGAGCAGGGGCACATGGGAATCCCTGACTGACAACCAGGCTTTCAGAGGTACCAGAGGCCCAGACTAGCGATTGGCCTCTGATGTGGGGGTGGGATGGTGCTATGGTCTTCTGGGGTCTGCTCCACTCTGAGCAAGTAGTGACATGAGTGTGGTGAGAGGGACAATTTTCCTTTTGGGTTATTACCCTTTAGACTGCCAGACTTTGGTGCCATCTCAGCAATGGTCCTTACATTTCATTCAGTGACAGTCACCACAAACAGCTCCAAGTGTGGAACTCAAACTAGCAGACATCCTCACCTGTTGGATTTATTCACTCACAGCCTTGGCAGTTACAGGGCCGTTTAGCAGAAGCAAAGTCTTCATCATGATAAATATTTACTAACAAATGTATTACTATTTCTCCTTATAAAATCAATTGCCACTTATAAAATTGGTCCTTACTCAAAGCTTGCACCCTGCTGAACCCCAAAAGCACCATTCCCATATGTGGCACAGATGGCCAGTCAGTCTCCAGCTGCTCTCAGATGTCTGCCATGTACTCGATTGTTGCTGTGAAATATGTGGTCTTGCTCAGGATTGCAAACTTCATGAGTAAACTGTAGTGTGCTCAGGCCTCCACTCAATCCCCACGTGAAAACTACTGATTAACATGTGAGGTTGCAGAAAAGAAAGGTCAATGCTGATGAATCAACAGGAGCTTCAAAACAGAACGTTGAAAAAATTAATTTACAACTTGTATTAGAAAGTAAAGAGTGAGCTTAGATAGACTCCAAGTATAGAGTGAGTACCAATACTGCAAATGGCTTGTGTTTTCCTATGAGCCATCTGACTGAAGCATCCAGAAGGATGAATAGCATGGTGAATGATGGGATAATTCCTTTACACTTAGTCCAATTAGCTTTGAATACTAGCTATATGACAGCAGAGGATACAAATAAATGGAAATGTTGCCACACACACACACACACACACACACACACACATACACACACACATAGGGTTGCTTGTCTATAAATAGGTTGAAAAGATCTTGAGCAATAAGATGAGGCCTAAATAGTTTTGGATCCTCTTATGGAACCCATCGTCAATCAGATATGAATGAATGATGTTATGTCTTGTTATTGGGTCTTTTTCAAAGAAATTGTGCAAAAAATCAGCCTTTGTTCATTCTGCACCCATTCTAAAAACCTGCAAATGGTTTGCAACACATTAAAAAATGTGTTAAATGTGAGAGAAAATATATTTCTTTTCTTAATTTTTGTGTTTCATTTTTTCCAACAAAATCTGGATCAAGAATTTTGTGGGGATTTTTCACTCTTTTGTAATATATCGGCTCCTGCTGCATGTGGAGTCACTCTTTTTCATTTCCTTTTACTTTTTCTCAGTGAAAATACAGGTATTCAGAGATAAGTAGAGAGAATAATGTCATAATTCTCTTACACTGGGTAGTTATATTTAAAAGCTGTCATGTTCTTGCCACATTTATGCATCATCTATTTACTTTTTCTGAGAAGCATTAAAAGTAAATCATAGACCTCGTGACAGGTCACCACTTGATACTCCTAATGCAGCCTCTAAAAAATTAAAAGGCTTTTCTTACACACTCACGATCCATTATTATACTTAAGACAATTTAACAATAATTCTATAATATCTCATAGCCGTTTGTATTCAAGAATTCTCCAGATGACAAAACTCAGTCCTTCCTAATAGGTAATTCTGATCTCATCAGGTTGCCTCCTCAGCCAGGTTCAGGGGAAGCTGCCCCTTCTGGAAAGTCTTGCTGTTTACTATGGGTGCTGTTTCACTTGTTTCTCTCTACTTACTGTAACCTCAAAGATAGGTCTAAAGCCATGTTGTTCAACACTATAGCCATTGGCCAAATAGAGCTATTTTAATTTCAATTTGTTTAATTACAGTAGAGATTCTATTTTCTCAGTCTCATGAGCCACACTGTAGGTGCTCGGTGGCCACCTATGGCTGGTGGCCCCAAAGAGGACAGCATAGTCCTAGAACATTCCCATCACCTTAGAGGGTCTATGAGACAGTTCATAGACAATGGTGTGTGTTTGATAGTGCACTCTGTTCAGAAAAGTATTTTGACTTTAATTGGCCATTCCTGGCAACGGGATACCAGCTTTTGTCCAGATAGTAAGGATCTCCTAGATTAATTAAACACAACCACAATGCGAACTTTGTGCACATGTGATAAAACTAGTAAAGCCCCGGACACTCTCAGCTGATGGGCCAACTTAAGGAACCATCGAGGCCAGGAGGATCTGTCTCTTTGGAACTGCTCTGTACTCAGGTAAATCACTAAACCACCCCGGGTAATAGCTCAATTCCTAGGCCACGGCAAGGATAAATGAGCACGCAGACCAGACCAAGTGTCCTGTGATGGCAAAGCAAAAGGGTGTTTGGAAGCAAGACGGTGACAGGATCAACCCTGAGCCTTGGGAAGTCTGTGGGCTGAGGTGTCAGGGACAGATAGAGACAGTGCAGCACCCACACACAGGGAGACATCCTGGAGGGTAACTGCAACCCCAGTGACACTGGGCATGGAAGGACAGGCCAAATTTTGAGAGATAAGATCTAAGCAATGTGGTGAGAATCCTCTAAAAGATCAGAAAGAAAAGTGAGAGTGACGGGCAATGGGCAGAGTGTGGAACCACACTCAGGCAAGGCAGCAGACAGAAAACCCCAAGACATAAGAAACTGGGCCGAGCAGTGAGAAGAAAGGAGCTAGGGGATAAACCACACAGCAGGCGATGATAGAAAACTTTTGAGTGGGGGTGGGGGGGGCAGAGGAGGGATTGAGATACAGGTTTGGGAGAGGGACTTTTTTATAGAACACTTTAGGCACGGGGATAATTAGAGAAAATAATGTGATAGATATGTAAGATGTCTTCTAAATTTGATTGCTCAGACCTAACGTAATCACATACATCCTCTTCACCAAATCACCTCTTACCAAGTTTTCTCCAAAGATAATCTCACAGAAAGTAAAAATTAAAACAACTTAGAATTGCGGTTTACTGCTGGGAGATGATTACCTGCACACTCAACTGCCTACCCTATCAGGAATACATATTTTATAATTCTGAATGAAATGAAATTCATAGGTCAAAAAACCTATCAACAGTCAACATTTCAAAAAAATAATATAATTTCCTAACTATAAGAGAAATAAGTCCATAATATGTACTTCTAAATGTAAATGAGGCATAACTAACACTAAAAGAAATGTAACCAGACATCTCCATCTTTATATTAAATACCCTTGATGTTGACAGCACAGACATTGCCTTAAAATCTCAAACACAGTTTTGAGTGACCAGTTGCTCTGAACTGGTTAACAACTCTTAAGGTTCTGAACAAATCAATTTTGTTGCATTCTGGGAATACTCAGGGTACATTTATGGTTGTCATTACACTGTTCACCAATATTCCAGATTCTCCTTTTCCCAGACTAGTGAAACTGAACTTTCTAACTCCCTTGAAGTTACAGGTGGCATGTGACTTGATCCAGCCAATTAAATGTGTATAAGCAAAGTCTGTCACTTCAGGTGTGGGGCATTTAATGTTGATGCAAAACTGCTCCATGCGATGGGACCTCCAAAAGCCCAGATCCCCCTCTGAAGCATGATGAAAAACAAATGTCTGTTATGTTAGCCACTGAGGTTTGGGCTTATTTGTACCTGAGGCATAACCTAGCCTGATACAATAATAAAATTGTTGTCCCCCCAAGAGAATTAAGTTTGTTATGAAATTGGAATTAGACTCCAGGCTCTGATCAAAATAAACAAGCTTTTCCTCACATGACTGTCCAAGTGGCATTGAAGAGTCCTGAAGATCCTGGACAATTGATTGTCATTCCTATCAACCCTGTCCTCCCACTCCTTGGTCACTGTGACAACTCAAACATCATCCCCATCAATTCCTCATTTACTCCCTGCCACACTGTAAATAGCTGTTCTCCATGGACCAGACAGATCATAAAAAGCAATGAGTAGGACAGACCAAGATGCCTAAAGAATCTGGGCTTCAAAAGGGGTGACCACCACTGACTCCACTAGTTTATTGCCATCAGAATATATACTCTGAATTGAGAAATCTTTCAAGAAAAGGACAATATCCAGATTTCCATGCCCAATCTTTTGATTCAGTAATATCTACAACAGTTTAAAATGTTTAAATTTGAGATTTAAGCACTCTCAGAGTCAAACCGAATGGTTCTGCTGGTTTGATGAAGCCTTCGTGCACAATTTGCAAACAATTTGTCCAATATTAGTGAAACCTAGCTTCCACTTTTCAAAATCCCCCTCTATTCCAAGTGACAAAAATAGATCATAACACCTTACAAGTAGAGAAGCTGCATGGTTGTGTAACAGACATGGCAATTGCTAACATCTGCCCTGTGCTCCTTGCTGCAAAGTCTAATTTAATAATGAGGTAGATTCTGTCATTGCCCCAATTAACTAAATGCAGAATCCAACCTTCTGGATTGCAAGCCACTATGGTGTGCTCTTTCCCGTCAAGATGTCCTATTTAGTTATTTATTTTTAAATCCTGTTTCCTGCCTCTCCTGTCCCAGAATTTCCTTAAACATCCTTCATGGGGCTGGTTCTGAAGACTGCTGCAGAAAAAATGATGAAGTAGAAGAGTAAAATATATGGAAATGGAAGATGAGGAACCAGTGGCCAGGAAGAATGCTGAGGCCCTGGGGGCTGTGAACCGGCCACGCTGGTGCACAGCTGTGACTGTGACAGGGGAGAGTAATTCCCTGGACTCAAGCCTCCTTCCACTGGTGGGAACACAGAGCCTCTCGGGTCAGGACTGGTGCCTTCGGAGCCTACTTAGAGTGGAAGGAAGGAAAGGAGGGTGGCGAAGAGAAAGAAGAGACGTGGAAAACAGAAAAGGGACAGGATGGGTGCTGGAACTCACACCTGCCAGCCCAGGACAAGTGAGGCTGCTGAGATGCCCACAGGGTAGACTGCCATTGTATGGGTCTGGGGCAGGAGCCAGGGCAGGAGCCCTTAGAAGGCCTCAGGTCACCGACCAGATCCATGCTGGCTAGGCAAGGAGTGCACCTCACATGCGGGTAGGTCAGGCAGGCGCACCCTGCCTGCTGCCTGTGTTCCCATGGTGGTTGGCTATGGAGCCCCGGGAGAGGACGTGGATGAGACCCCATTAGAAGAGTTGTAAAAAGCCCATGTGTTCACAGGCCTGACTCTCCTCTGTTTATTCTGCACCAGACAGGGGATGCCAGATCTCGACTCCCACTCATGTTCCCCAGACAGCATCCTTATCCTCCTTGGTGCACCTTAAGGAAATGTGCACGTTTGAGCTTAGGTTTCTGTTTGAATTTTAAAAGTGCTTAAGTGGACGTAGGGCTGTTCTCTGCTGTCAATCTCAAAAGGCCCGCTGGACTCATTACCTGCACAGGTGACAGTCCACAGGTCCCAATGGGGTATCAGGAGGTGTGAGGAGGTGTGCATGCAGATGACTATGCCTTGTTCTGGACACAGCAGCAGCACATTTCTGGCCTGTAAATCGGGAACTTTTTGAATCACTGAGTAATCTCATATAGTCCTTTTCTGCCCCTGTTGTCTAGAATAGTTTCATCACATTAGTGAGAAGCATGAAAACATTAATGTGTGACTCTGTGACCCACAAGTGGCGTGTGGCCATGTATTGCATAGCACACTGAGAACACTTTCTTCTCCATGGAAGGTGCTGTGGGGCAGAGCTGACTAAAGACTTGAGTGCCTATCTAAGAAGCAATGGTGAGTGTGCCCTGGAGGTTCTTGATTCTGTTCTGTCCACTGGACATTTTGCTACAGAAGTCATCACTGACACCAGAACAGTGAATTGTGAGAAATTTCAGTGGTTAGGAAAGATTAATGAATAAAGTTTAGAATCTGACTTCTTTTGAGATTCTGGCAATGGAAAGTAGGTCGAGAAGGTAATGAGGGAGCCCTTTCCACCCAAGATCTGGCTCCCACTAGCTCCCCAAATTTTTACAGTCAGTAGTTGTCTGTGTACCCACCTACTGGTGGTTAGTCCCCAGAGTCGGACGCGGGGTCTTGGGGAAGTCTCCTGGATGGTTCTGTTTGGGTGCAAGGGTCCTTGCCTCCCTCAGCATATAAATCAAGAGAGTGGTGAAACAGTTTTGCAGAGAGACAGATTTATTAAAGTGAAAGTTTGAATCACTAAGTAAGGAGAAAGATGTGGTTCCCGAGGATCAAAGGTCCAGCGGTTTTATGGCCCTTGGGGTTATGGGCCACCCTACCCCCTGCCCCGCCACCTTTCTCCTTTCCTTCCCCAAAGCATGTTGAGGTGGGTCCTACACTGCACCTGAGCAGGGTACCTACCTTATGCCTCACATGTCTCCTGAGCATTTTGACTCTCCCCTTCAGAGACGTATTTTACTGTGATAGTGAGAAAAATTTAACTAGAGTTGGCTCTTTACCCATGCGTGTGCAACTTTACGGCCTTTCGTGGGACTGCTCCTCTCTCCTGTGATTGTGGTTCTACCTCCTTACTGTTTCTTACTGGTGGAGGGAGGTGGCACAAGATTGTTGTCCCAGCTGCAGGTTCTGACTAGGTGACTATCGACCACAATTTCATTTACATGCACTCTCCATCCTCACTATTACCCAGCTCACGGTAACTATTAATCTACTTTTGTCTCTATAGATGAGCATTTTATGAAAATTTCTTATAAGTGGAATATTAATTTATGTGTTCTTTTGAGTGTAGTTACTTTATTTTAGCTTCTTATTTTGAGGTCCGATCCTTGTACAATGCACCATTTCTTCATTCCTCTTCATTGGTGAACAATATTCAATAATGTGAATATACACATATTATTCTTATTTTCACTATATCATGAGTATTTAGGTTTAATCACGTTTGGCTGTTATAAACAGTATTACCATGAGCATTAGCCTATGGGTTTTGAGTGGCCATATGTCCCGGGGAGTGTAGACACCTGGGTGCACAATTTCTGGGTCATAGTGTATCTCCATGTATAATAAAAAAAATGCCATGCTTTCTTTTATGCAGTGGTTGCACATTTTTACAATTCCACCTGCAACGTATGAGGGTTTTATATTCTCCGCATTGTTGTTAATACTCATTATTATCTCTTTTATATAATCCTCTTTGGGGGTCCACTATTATCTCCTTGTGGTTTTAATTTGCATTTCCATAATCACAAAGAATATTGAGCACATTTTATATTTATTGGCAACTTCTGTGCCTTCTTTGGAGAAATGTCTATTCAGATGCCTATCCATTTTATTTTAAATGGTTCATATTTTATTATTAACTTCCAAGTGTTCTTTATGTATTGTAGATATATAATTGGAAATAAATATGTAATTGGAAATATTTTTTTCATTAAGTGGCTTGCCTTTTCATTGCCTTCTGCTACTGTTTGAGAATATGTTTTCAAATTTAAAGTGCAATTTATCTCATTTTTTAATTGTTGGTACTGTTTTTGGCATATTGAAGAAATCATTGACTAATCAAAAGTCACAAAAATTATTCCAATGTTTCTCAATAAATTTATACTTTTTAAAATTTTTTTTATTTTAATTAGTTTCAAGTATACAGTGCATTGGTTGACAATACATACAGTTCATGAAACGATCCCTCCAATTGCTTCCTCTCTCCCCGGCCCCTCCACCTAGCCATCGTATTAATGCTAACTGCATTCCCTATGCCATGCTCCCCATCCCCATAACCATCCATCGGGTACTAATTTGTACTTCTTTAACTCTTCACTCCATTCTTCTAACCCCCAAACCTCCCCCCTCTGCCTGCCCTTCACCACGTTGTTCACTATATTTATGAGTCTGTTTTTGATTAGTTTGTTCTTTTTATTCCTTAGATTCAGCATGTAAGTGAAATCACATAGTGTCTTATCTTTCCCTGTCTGACTTTAATACCCTCTAGGTCCATCAAAGTAATATCTTTTTCCATCCCCTTCCTTTTCACATATAGCAGTCTTGTTTTCTTATCCTTTCAGCCACTCTATCATTTGGTTGGAGCACTTAATTCTTTTCCATTTAAGGTACTTATTGATAGGAATATAGTTGTTACCATTCTTTATTCCTGTTTTTGATACATGTTTTTTCTTCTTAAAGAAGTCCTTCCAGCATTTTCTGTACTACTGGCTTGGTGGTGATAAATTCCTTTAGCTTATTTTTGTCTGGGAAGTTCTTTATCTGTCCTTCAACTCGAAATGATAACTTTGATGGATAAATTACTCTTGGTTGTAAACCCTAGGTCTTCATCCTGTCAAAATATATATATATATTTTTTGCCAAGACCTTCTGTCCTGCATAGTTTCTTTTGAGAAATCAGCAGCCAGTCATATGAGTGTCCCCTTATAAGTAACTCTCTGTTTTTCTCTTGCTGCTTTTAATATTCTTTCTTTGTATTAAACCTTTGGCATTTTAATGATGATGTGTCTCGGTGTGGGCCTTTTTGGATCCCTGATTTTTGGAATCCTCTGAGTTTCCTGGGACTTTATGTCCATGTCCTTCATGAGATTAGGGAAGTTTTCCATCATTACTTCTTCAAACAGCTTTCAACATCTTGATTTTCTTCCATTACACTGATCAGATGGATATTTGGACCCTTAATAGTTCCCATATTCTCCTTAAATTGTTTTTAAAGTCTCGTCATTTATCTCTTTGCGTTCTGATTGTGTGTCCCCCTTGGCTTTCCAGTCCTCTAGATAAGGCATTTGATCCTCTTCTTTATTCAGTTTGTTTATTCCTTCATTTATTCCATTTAATGTACTTCTCATCTCAGATAATGTGTTCTTTATTTCAGACTGGTTCTCTTTTATAATTTCCATGTTCATTTTCATGTTTTTTTTTATCTCTTTGTTGAAGTTCTCTACACTTCTCAAAAGTTCATTGAGCATCTTTATAATCAGTGTTTTGAACTCTGCATCTGTTAGATTGCTTGACTCCATCATATCTGGATCTCTGTTCTTTTCTCTCATATGGCCTCTGCTCCTTTGTCTTCCCATTTTGGCTGTCTTTCCACGTGTTTCCATGTAGTAAGCAATGCTCCTAAGTTTCCCGGTCTTATTTTGTGAGGTAGGTATCTGTCCAGTGGCACAGTCCTGAGAGGGGTTCAGCTGCAGGCCAAGTTTAGCCCAAGCCTCTACACTCCCCCACCAGGGACACCCATTAAGATTCTGCAAGCAATCCACAGATGCTGTGCTTATAGTTGCCTTAAAAGGCCACACCAGAAACTGAGGCCAGCTGTCTCCAGTGTGAGTCTAGGCACTACTACTGAGCAAGGAGCACCTGACTTGCTGAGGATATACCTGGCTGTAGCTTGGGTGGGGTCACGTGTTGGGGTAGGCAGGGTTTCTGGGAGCAACTTCTGTTACCTAGTTTGTTGATGTCACAGCTTTGGCAGTACTGTGTCCAGCACACTAGTAGAGGGGAGGGCTCATCAGGGACCAATGGATACCATCGGCACTCCTGTATCTAGTAAGTCTCATCTCGGCCCTCACTCCGATGATGTCTCCCTATAAGTCCCTGGTGTCCCCTGCATGCAGCTGAATCAGCACTGGTGCTCAAAGCCAGCAGGTTTGTCACTGCGAAAATCCACTCCTGGTTGCTGTATCTTTAAGAGGCTTCTGCCGCTGATGCTGCTGCCACCACAACCACCATCTCACTCAGCCACTTGAGACTGGGTAGCCTCGTGTCCTCGTCCAGTCCTACCTTCTGCTATTACAGGGTGATTTCTTAGATTTCTCCCTAGTTGTATGGCTTGTTCATCCTAAGTGATTTTTCCTTGCGGCTGTTCCTTGTTTCCATCATAACTTTGATTTAGTCACCAGAGGGATGAACAGAGCCTCTATCATCTATGCCATTTTTTTTTCTCCAATAAATGTATAGTTTTAGCTTTTACATTTGTGTGTCATTTTGAGTATTTTTGTATTATATGAGTTAGGTAACCAGTTTAATAATTTTGTATATATATAAATTCAATATCACATCACCATTTGTTGAAAGGATAGGTTCTTTTTTTAAGCTGAACTTCTTAACACCTCTTTTGAAATCAATTTTAATGAAGTGTTTATTATTAGACCTGACATCTACCTGATTGGTCTACATGGATCAATACTTATGCTAGTACCACATGTCTTAATTATAATACCATTGAAGTAAGATTTAATATATGTGATTATTTTTCTTTTTATTTTTCTTTTTAAAGATTTTTTTTAAAGATTATTTTATTTTTCTTTTTAAAGATTACATTGCACGTGCAGTTGATTTAAACGTACATATCCAATTTAAGATAAGCTTGGCAGTTTTTCTAAAACATCTTTTGGTAATTTAAAAACTATTAAATTTGTAGATCAATTTATGATGTATTTTGATCTTACTCATATTGACATTAATATTGAGCTTCTGATGACACATTAATTCAAATGTTTTTCATTTGTTTAATTTATGATTCCAAAAACATTGTCAGTGTAGAAGATTAGATCAGAACAGCTTAAATTTATAAATGTTTCTTAATTTGATGCTATTTTCACATCATTTATTATTACTATGTAATAGTATAATTCAGTCTTGTATTTTAATTTTGTATCCTGCGAACTTTTTAACTTATTCAGTTGTTCTGGTGGACTTTTAGTGAACTCCTCACAAAAAATTTTATACAGGATTATGTCATCTGCAACAATGAACAGTATTTCTTTTCCCCTGGGAGTTGATTGGTTTTTGTTGTTGTTGTTTTTTAACATACACAAACATCGCAGTTGTGAAACAATCCCAATTGGTCATGGTGCATAATGAATTTATCATTTTTCTTGGGGTTCAGTTTGCTAGTATTTTGTGAGAATTTGTGATCTATTATTTTATTATCTCATAATGTTTCCAATATTCTCACCAGTCTTGATTCTGGAGGCCCCAGCAAGATTCCAACCATGCCAGCCCTTGAGCCACTGGATCTGTGGCTCATCAAATAATCAGGGAAGTTCCAACTTCTATTTTTGAAAGATTTTGGGATGATTTTGTGTTAATTATTCACCATATGTTAGGTAGAATTTACCAGTTAAGGCATTCAGCCCTGAGCTTTTCTTTGTGGATAGCTTTTTAATTAATTTAAAGAATTTTCTTGTTATAAATACATCTTCTCACATATTATTTTTTCCTATGTAGATCCAATTATATATTGATATTTCTTTTGAGTTTAACTGGAAAATTTGTGCATATCAAGATATATATTTTTAATGTGCATGACTCCACGTTTCTAGATCATCTAGGCAGTTACATGGAATAAATGAAAAAAAAAATAATGCATAAGAATGAGGCTTTGGAAGGATTATTTTGTACTGTTACTAGGATGAAAATTATGGCTATGAATTATGCTGCAACTGATATTCATATTTATGGCTAGATAAATTAGATACTGAATATAAAATAAATTTTTGAAGACTGCCCTATGAACTTGAATTTCATCAAAACAGTTGACTGAGCCTATATTCTTTACGCAACAATGTTTAGGTAGGCCATAAAAATTTTAATTTTAAAAAGAAAAAATACAAAATAACCTTGTAAATGAAGAATAATATGAAAATTTGGCAAATAACTATGTATAATACGAACTTAGCAAATACAATATGTTAGGTAGTATTGGAAGCAATGTACACATTGAAGAAGTTTTCACTTACATGGCTAACATTGTAATCTGTAGATATGCTTGCCATAGGGCGAAGACACAGGTGACCTCGAGATCAACTGAAGACTCACCCTCCCTTTTGCTTGTTCTGTCTAGATAACAGATGTATCGCCTTTGCTTGTTAAGCCCTATAGAAGTATGGTTACCCCTGAGCTTGGGGCTCAGATCTTCAGAGAGCTAGCTCTTCTGGGACTGCCTGCATAATAAACCTGAGTTATCCAACTCTCTGAGTGGTGCTTGGTTTCTCACTGGTCTTATTTCTGGAGGTCCCAATGAGATTTCAATCATGCCAGCCCTTGAGCCACTGGACATGTGGCTCAGCCAGGCTGGGGTGGAAGGGCTCCGAGATAAACAGGGAGGAGGAGTGCCACCTGATGGTATTCCAGGTTTTCTTTTGGAGCAGTGTTCCAACTCCCAGAATGGCTGACCCCCTGACTGGACTCATAGAAGGGACAGACCAACCCACCAGGAATGGCCACAGGATAAGGTAAGGCCCATGGCTCAGTCCCCTAGTCAGGTCCCATCTCTGGATGGAAAAGGAGCTTGATTACCTCCTAGTCTTCAGTTAGAAGACAGAGGTCAGGGTCTTTACAGTGTGGGAAGACATCAGGGTCTTCCCAAGTTGGGGAAGACATTAGGGTTCCTCCAGTGGTGGAGACATCAGGGTCTTCCCAGTGGGAGGAAGACTTCAGGGTCTCTCCAGCAGGGGAGACATCAGAGTCTTCCCAGGTAGGGAGACATCAGGGTCTTCCCAGTGGGAGGAAGACATCAGGGTCTCTCCAGCAGGGGAGACATCAGAGTCTTCCCAGGTAGGGAGATATCAGGGTCTTCCAAAGGGGAAACATATGAGGGTCTTCCCAGTGGTGGAAAACATCAGGGTCTTCCAAGGGGAGTAAGATATAGGTCAGGGCCTTCCAAAAGGGGGGAGTCAATGTTTTAACCTGGTGTGTGAATGAGTGAGTGAATGGGTTGCCTGTTTGGCTTGATTCAGTAATGTATGAATTTGTGGCCCCATGGCTGGGCACCCTTAAAGTCCCCTAAAAGCTACAGAGTCCATTTGGGCTCATCTGCGGTTCTGTAGTGTAACAATCATTGAAAAGGACTGCATTCTAATAGTGGCCCATCAGGAGACAGATGAGGCCTTTGCAAGGAAACCCCAGGGCCATGCCCCTGGAACAGAGGTAGTGCCTTTAGCTGATCCTGAATGGAGTTATAATACCCAAGAGGAAATGGCTAGATGCACCAAATTTCTAGAGACCCTCATGGGGAGAAAAAAAAAAAAAGAAAAAAGGAATACGAAAACCATGAAAAATATGAGAACCTGGCCAGCTTTTTAGCCAGCTGGAAGAATCCTTTAGGAGGTATACTAATGTAGATCCCACTTCCCCTGCAGGGTTAGCTTTGTTAGGCCAGCATTTTAATAGCTAGTCAGCCCCTGATATCAGACGCAAGCTCCAAAAGCTGCACATGAGGCCACAGACAAACCAAATACTATATGTGGCCTTCATGGTCTATAACACTCAAGATCTTGAGGAATGAAAAAGAGAATAGAATAAAAAAACGACAAGCCAGGATTGCAGCTGTCACAATTGGCCAGGCCCTTGGTACTCGATAGGCATCGCTTAAGAGACCAGGGAATAAGGAGACATTGAGTTCTTGCTTCAAATACAAGAAAGTAGGACATTGGGCTAAGGACTGTACCTAAAAGCCCCCGAACCCCTTTGTGCATGCAAAGAAACTGTTACTAATCCCTGGCATTAGAGAGTTGACTGTCCACACTCCCAGAAAAGAGGGTGGCCAGCCAATACCCTAGTAGCCCAGGACCAGGAACTGTGTGACTGAAGAGGCCGGGGCCATCCTTGCAGCTCTTGTCCAGGAATGTGGTCATCACTGCCGAGGAACCCTGGATAACTCTGGATGTAAAAGGTAAGCAAATTCAATTTCTTTTAGATACAGGGGCAACCTATTCTGTTCTCCTTGCATTGGGCTAAGGAAAACCCTCCTCACGAACTACGATTATTATAGAAGTAGAAGGGGAAGGTGAGATCAACCATTTTACTCCACCACTGACCTGCCAATTTGAAGATCAGATCTTTCAGCAGGAGTTTTTAATAGTTCAAGCTGCCCTGCTCCCTTGTTAGGATGGGATATTTTAACTAGGTTAGGAATGATATTACAACTCAGGTGTAGATTCCCCAGACTTTTAATGCATCAAGAATACCAACAAATTAATTGAGTGGCTTAGTATAATAGCAAGCCCAGGCAAGCCAGGACTGCTGTACCAGTAAGAGTTCAGCTTCTATGCTCCTTCACCAAGACCCAGACTTATTGGCTGGCCCAATGATAGAAGCACCTTCTCAGAGATCTCAGTAATCAATAATTCCACCCCCCCCCCACACTTACCCTCGACTCTGACTCTGAGGGGGCAATGAGTTCTTTCAGGCTCCCATCTATTTCATCGCTCCGTGAGGAAACTAGTTACGCACCTCAGGGAAGTTACGAATACTGATGATCGGGAAATAAGAATATGTGCATGACCTCTGATCTAAATTTGTCTGTGTTATATGTAATATAGTGGTGGTTCAGTTAAAATTCTAATTATGATGGAAAGGAAAATGTTTTTGTTAACAGAAGGTATAAAGTATGGGGATTTATTCTGAAGGGAATTGAAGAAAAGGTGTTTGTCTTAAAGTTGATTATTTCTGAATGAGTGAGAAGAGGCAAACTGAAGGAATGAGGCAAGTGGTAGGTTTGTGAAGAGAAATTCTGAGAGGACATTTTATGTGATTAAGCTAAACAAGATTGGAAATTTAAGCTAATGCAAAATTAGAATTGTGTTTTAATGTTTCTTAGCCTATTGGTCTGCTACAGAAAAGTTTTCTGAGTAGAAAACAAGGATTCCATGCTTAATCAAAATAATTTCTATGTTGCCTTAACCAGTTTTCTGAGACTTTTAGAGAATATACTAACACTGGCCCAAAGTCTGAGGACCAGACACTCCTGGCTATACATTTCAAAACTTGATCTGTGCCCAATATTCAAAGGAAGCTCCAAAAGTTGGGGCCTAGACCCAAACTCCAACAAGCTGCCTTGGTGCCAGAGGTCTTTAAGGCATCCAGTACTGGGACAGGGTAGAAAAGGAAGTTTCTTGTCTAGGGACTGAGGCAGCACTTCAGCAGGAAATGCAAGCCCTGATTAAGGCAGAAAAGGAAAGAGCTCCATGAAATCCCAGTAGGCAGGTACTATGACCCTTCTCAGCAGAAAGCAGATATGGAAAAAGAGACCTCCTGTCCCTCGACATTTATACTAATAATAAGAGGGTTCATGGCTCTTAGAAAGGAGTTAGGCAGAAAAATTAAAATTAGTTAGAGGATTTCCAGGTCTGCCTGCAAAGACACTGAGGTCATCCTACCCTAAAAGGGGTATACCCTAATCTACCAACAATTGAATAAGTCATGGGGGTCCTGGTCCAGAATATGGAGTTGGGGATCCTGGCTTCTCCCACTTGCAGGTCCTCTCTTCATGCTCTTCATAGCTCTCTTATTTGGTCCTGAATTGTCTTGTCAAGTTTGTCTCCTCATGCCTAGAGCCCATAAAATTACAGATGGTTGTGACATCTGGACCGCCCTTATACCAGCACCTAGGCCAGTAAGGTCAGGAATTTGGTGCCCTATAAGAATTTAAAGAGCATCAAAAGGGAGGAATGAAGAGGGATTTTCCACACAAATGGCTAACATTGTAATCTGTAGACATGCTTACCACACAGGGTGAAGGGACTGGTGACCTCGAGATCAACCGAAGACACACCCTCCCCTTAGCTTGTTCTGTCTAAATAACAGATGTATTGCCTTTGCTTGTTAAGCTCTATAAAAGTAAGGTTACCCCTGAGCTCGGGCCCAGATCTTCAGAGTGCTAGCTCTTCTGGGACTGTCAGTGTAATAAGCCTGAGTTCTCCACCTCTCTGAGTGGTGCTTGGTTTCTCGTTGGTCTGATTTTTGCAATTTTTTCTGCAACAACATAACAGATTTAATATTGAAGAGTTAGGGCTATTATAACTGATGAGTAACAAAAATTGCGAAATTGTCACATTTATAATCTTATTAGATGTCATTCAAACCATTATAGATAACAATTATTTTGGGTTTACAAAAAGTAAATCAACATAAAGAATGTTAAATGACTTTATAAGAAAGTTTGCCTAACTAGGGAAAGAAAAAAAGAACAGCATTTTGTATCCATAAAGACAGGTACTCATTATTTTCAGAGGCCTCCAAACTCGGCACCCTGTGTTTGGCACTGTAGGGCAATTGGCTCCTTGGATACCTGAAGAAGGAGCTACAGAAACCAGAGGGAAGGGGCTCAGAGATGAGGTAGTCGCTGCTGCCCACAGAAAGTCCAGGGCCCTTTTGCAGGGGTGAGGCTGAGTGGATTCAAAGACACACAGATGCCTGTTCTGTTCTCCGAGGGTGTCAGCTGACCATTACTGTCCAGCTTCTTTGAGGCTGATTATGCAGATATTGGAGTCAGGATGACTCTCAGGTTTGCTCAAGCACCATCTGGGGAGAGAGTCCATCATAGAGGTAGAACGTAAGGCCAGGCTGATCGGGGACAGAAGTGATGGCTGGTGGAGCACTTGAACTGGAGCACTTCCATGCAGTAGCTCAATAAACTCTCCTGGTGGCCTATGCTGCAAGAGGTGGCACCATCATGCACCTGCTGCTTCGCCATACCTGGCAGACTGTGAATGGGAACTGACTGAAAGCTCTGCTGCTGCCCCAGGCAGTGGAGGAGCCACACTGTGAAAGGGGCCAAGGAGATGATCCTGACACTCATGGGAGAATGTCACAAACCCCAGCTTTCCAGAGGTTCCATAGCTGCAGGTATCACAGTGGCACTTTGAAGGAGCTCAAGTCCTCAAAGTCCATGATCACACAGCCTTGTGACAGTAGAGGTGTGACAGGCATGAGAGCCCAGCACAGCACACCTGACCTGCCTAGCCTGGCACATGCTGCACTCTCCTAACGTTGTCATCTTCTCTTTTTATGGGGCATAAGCCTGGCACTGAAGTGTAAGGAGCCTCCCCATGCTGTTGCCTGCACATATATCCTGAGGTTTGCAAGATGGAGCCTTGGTAGGGGGAGGAGGAGGCCACCACTGGTATGCTGCTTAGCCTGCTGCTCCCACCTGCCCTCGCCTGAGGCCTGCCTCACATGAAATGGACACTCACTCATATGAGTCTTTGAAGTGAGTTTCTATATGTGAGATGAAGTTCCCACAATGTAGGTATAAGAGAAGCAACAGGCTCATCTCCCTCTAGAACCATAATTGTCATGTCTTCTATAGAGACAAGACAATCCTGTCCTTGGTATTATTCGAAACACAGCCTCTAAAGGGTAGCTCATTACTGAAAAACAGTAGATGAGGAACAGTTAGGTTCTGAACTTTTGCATGCATGACTTCATTTTTCTAGATTACATTACCCTGGTGTATTGTATAGTCTCAATTCTTGTCAAAGCAAACAGAAGTCTTCTAATAGCCCTACCTTCACATGAGTGGAATGCATTATCAGATTTCTTCAAATATTTTTCACTTGTTCAGTTGATTATGAGTGGCCTTCGCAAGTAATCTTCTGGGGTCTCTGATTTTCAGGGTTGCATCTCAAGTATAAGCATTTTTGTGATAAATAAGATATTATCCCCTGTGCCAAATATATTTAGGTAGAGCTCTCTGTTTTCCATAGGATAGTTTAGAGCAGGACACTTGGCAAGGCAAATAGAATTCAGGCTGCTTTTGACCCCTGAACTATTTTGCCAGGTAATTTATAGAGGGCAGAGAAGACACCTTCATTCCAAATAGCACTGAAGTTGGAGGGATGGACTGTCCTCCTAAGATATCTGAACTAGACATAAAGTAACAGGTTCTTGTGGTTCTGTGTTTTGTGCCATAGCCAGCACTGAGCTACTCTTTTCCTTCACTCAGAGGGGTGTTCCATTTCACACACTTGCCATTTTACCACCTACTTCTTACTTTCTGCCACAATATTTGTTCTTGTGTCACTGACCTATCTCATCTGCATTATAACTAACTTAACCTTAACTGTAATGATAACTGCCACATTTGTGATCCTATCTTAATTAAATATTATCTCAAGTCAAAATGGTGACTTTTATTCCTATGAATCCTATTGTAGAGCACTAGCTTAGCCCATTTAGGATCAGCCTGGTGTGTCTCTCCCATGTGTCATCTTTGATCCTCAGACTTCTGCCCGCAAGTACATTTGCTCCCGCTCTCTTTAATCCACTCCATTTTGTCATCAGGTTGGATTTTTAAAAAGTAATTTAAATTTATTGAGGTGACATTGGTTAATAAGATTATACAAGTTTCAAGTACACAATTCTATACCACATCAGCTGTATATTGCAATATGTGTCCACCACTCAAGGTCTTATCTCCATCTGTCACCATATATATTTATATATTTATTCTTTTCTGCTTCTCCTCACAATGCTTCCCCTCTGGTAAACACCACACTATTGTCTACGTCTATGAGTCTTTGTTTGTCTTGTTTATTGCTTTTGGCTTTATATCTCATATATAAGTGAAATCGTATGTTTCTTCACTTTTTCTGTCTGCCTTATTTTGCTTAGCATGCTATTCTCAGGATCTATCCATGCTGTCATAAATGGCAGCATTTTGTCTTTTTTACAGCTGAGTAGTATTCCATTGCATATGTGTACCATATTTTATTTTTTATCCAATTATCTATCAAAGGACTCCTTTTAGAATTTTGTTCACTGCTCAGAGAAAAGAATAGACCCATCAGCCAAGAGTCCTATAATCAAAACAAGCTATATACAAATAAAGGAGATAAAGACAGTCCCGATACACAAAAACTGAGAAAAAATATTGCTAGCGGATCCATTTTACAGAAAATATAATGAGTAGTCCTCTGGTCTAAAAAAACTGACCCAGATAGTAATCAGAATTCTCACAAAAAAAAAAAAATCAGAGAGGTGGCTGTCTTTGAGGCAGCTAGCTTGAGGCTGGGGAGCCTTGAGCCACATGCCATTCTCTGGGTTGCAGAGATGAGTGAATAATGTAGGATGGTTGATTAAATGGTGACCGGGGGTGGGGGAAGAAGGACAAAATGTCTCCTTATGCCTTTTTTGTTTCCATTATTTAGTTGATATAATTATTATTTCTAAGACATTATTATATATGGGGAGTATACCTATACAAATGTTTTATAACTACCCTACTTTTTCATCTTTATTTCTGCTGGGGTCTTAAATTATAATCTCAATGTCAATTCAAAATATTATGTGTTTCCTTACATAGTTTCTAAAAATGTCATTTTTACCTTAGAGCTAATGTACTTACTCATGCTTTCTTCTGTCTTCTTCGTTGTTGTTTATCTCCTCCTCCTCCTCCTCCCTCCTGCCCCTTCTCCCCCACCTCCTCCTCCCCTCCTCCATCACTCTACCTAGAATTTGTCATGTTCTAAGGGGATTGGGAAGATCTAATTTTATTGTCTGGGGTTTGTTTCTTGATTTCATAATTTTGATTAAATAAACCTTTCTTGGTTGATTAATGATGATACTGTTGGCATTCAGTAAATTATTGCATGTATACATAACATTATAACCCAAAAGCTGATTCTTTCTGGAGTGACCTCTGAATTTTTATGGATGTAAGTGATGGCTCCTTCAGCTGTCTATATTTTTAAGTGATTATAGTTTCATATTATGGTTTACTATCTGATGACTATCTCTGCCCTTGATTATTTCACTTAAAATCCTTGTGGTTTTTCAGGTCCACTTATTTTTCCAGAGAAGCTTTTACATCAAAGTAGCCAGTTTTAATAATTGAGATATAATTTTGCTTTGACTTATACTAAACCTGTGAAGCCCAGGTCTATTAATCTAATCTATGTGCCATTCAGTGTGCGTCTCCTTCACTCAAACTGTATTTATATCCTCCGAGAGATTGGGCTTTCTCCACATTAAGCCTTTGCCTTTCCAGATGTGTTTATTCCTGGGTTGTTACTGCTGGATCAGGTCATCTGATACATTCATGTTTTCATCATTCTTACCACATATTTCTACCACCTACTTCCCACATTCTTCCTGCTCTTATTCTGCTTCCCAGATGACTTTGCTCACTTCTGCAAGTGCTGCTCAGTGACAGGCCAGGTGGATGTGATGGGAGAGATCATGACAAGAAGAGCATACCACAGCAGCCTCAGGAGACAGTGCCCAAAGATGACCTCTACAGCCCTGCCCTCTGAAATCACTTGGCTGGGCAGAAACCCTCTTCCTTCGTATGGATCCTCCTGCCACTATCCTGCTCTTTGCTCCCTGGAAATACCTGTGGTTTCCATGGCCCCTCACTCCTGTTCCAGCTTCCAGTGTGCTGTGGGCAATTCGTGTCTTTTTCTTTTTACTTTATTGTTTGTTTTTTACATATTTTTAAATTTTCCACTATTCAGTGACAAGGAAGGGCAGGGAACAACATTAAACCCACAAGTCTTGCCTGATTGTCTCTTTACAGAGGAGCCTTGAAAACAAAGGAGACTCCACACATTCTGTCTCGGGGCATTCACTCACTTAAGGAGTTTACTTAGAAGAAAGCTTAGCAAAATACCTCCCACCTTCCTCAGAGGACTGCTCTTTTGTAGCCAGGGAAATGTAAAAGCGGAGCCACATCTCTTGCCCACGTCTTAGCTCTCCACAGAGCCCAGGCTCACTAATGGTCTGTGGCTGTGGGATACCTCGCCTCTCCTTGCACAGGGGACAGGCCATATAGAAGCCTGGTAAAGTTGCTTATCTTTCTGTTCTGAGATGTAAATTCCCAGTCTGATGAAGAGCTGGCTTTCCTCATATGACACTCAGTGATCTGTATCTGGATACCTTCTTACAAATCCACCACTTGAGTGTATGTGTTTGGGTAAAGGTTCTCCATCCCTCTGTCCTACATATCTTATCTCCAGCAGCTGTTTCTTAAAGGTCAGTATTAAAAAACAGAGAGACCCTTGGTGAAATCTGCATTATGTCTTTTCACTCAAGGACACCTCCAAAGTCATATTAAGAATGTGTGTGGGAAATAATTTCGGTTTTTAAAATAGTAAATGTTTATTTTGTCAAATAAAAAGCACATTTCCTCTTTTCTGTATACAACATAAAACACAGGGTTATATTTAGCTCCTAAAGCTCCACTGCGAATGTGGTGGTAGCATGTGCCAGTGCATACACAGAAAGGTCCTTTTTTTATCAACTGCTCAAGCCTCTAGGGATAGAGAGCCATTTAAAGAAAGCTTGTAAGCAAGAATGCTTTGCTCTCATGGGCACCAGTGCAGGTCCGAGCATGCATTGGCAAATAAGGAAGGTACAGGCCTTCCCTGGACTACCTCATCAGTAGAGCGAACCCACCTGAGGTCTTGTGGCTCTGACTCAGTTTCCTCACATGAAAATCTAGATAATGAAAATAGACTTTGGGTTTTAAATGATGGGGCCCTTTAAAAAAATGTGTCCACAATTCTTGGTACACTGCCTGATACTCAGTAAATGGTAGTTATTACCGGCATTGTGATCATCAGTGTTTATCCTTTGATTTTGATGTTTATGCAGTCTTTGTTGTAAGGAAGCCCTCAGAGTGTCTAGGTGACTCTGAGAATTTCAAAAAGTTACTATTGAAAAGATGGAAAGGACTCTCATTGTCCAAAGTTGGAATGATTTTAAAATATATAAAAAATGACAATATTGGATGATCATCCATAGAGTAACATGTCTCTCAGTTTCAGCTGATATAAAAATTTTGAATAAATAGATAAATGTGAGCAATGGGTGTTTTCCTACAGAAAAATGTTATTAACAAGTGTAGAGAAATGAGGGGAAAAGAACATCGCTAGTAGGCACACAGCACTATAGTAAGTGTTTCTGGTCACAGGGCAAAAACTTAGGAGAACCAGAATACTAGCACAGCTTCAAAGCCTCGCCCCCAAGATCTATACTAATTATCATGGTGGAGGTGGTACGAAATGGTCATTCTGGATATATTTTTAGATCAGAGCTTCTCAAAAGCATTCTCCCTGCACCCCATTCTTACCTAGTTTTTCCTCTTACAGAATCTGGCCAACCTAATAACCTCAGGATGATTCTGATTTCCATCACACCAAAATCCTTGGAACAAAGAATTACAAAACCAAAGGCTTGGAATAGGGGAAAGAAAAACTTTAAAGTGAATACATTCAGGTAAACATTTAGACAAGTGTATTTTTCACAAACATCTGCAGTATTACCTACCCTCTGACTCATGTTCCTATCACCCAACTGCACTTGTTTGTATTGCTCACTCCTTACCCAGTAGCTAGCATTGTGCCTTGAACATAACAGGTGCTTATTTATGTTTGGTGAATAAGCGAATGGCATCCTGAGAAAGTGTAACATGTCAAGGATTATAGAGGATGGTGACATCTACTCAACACGGAGAAGGGACACCACAGATGGCATTAAATTGGCCTGAGGTTTATTTCACAGCAGCTAAGGGACAGCCACACCTTTCTTCCATGAGTCCTGGACAACATAGGTAGAAAGGGCCTGGTTTGGCATTTCTCTGCCCAATGAGCTTGTGCTCTCCTACCCCTATCTCTCGATTATCATAAAAGAGGTCTTGGGGACCACATGTCAAGCCCAAAAGGAAAAAGCAAGGAGTTATGGGAGAGGAAAGAGGCAATGAGAGGATTGGGCTGCTGCAAAAGAGCCACATCTGCCTGTGATCCCATTTGCTGGCTTTCCCTGGTGTCACATAGGCTAGTCTCGAGAACCATAGAGGGCAAAGACATACATGGGCCTGATCCTCCAGCCACGGCACAGAGACCTGATTAGACAGAGCATTGATGCTGAGGGTTGCCACATCCCACTCCATTTGTGGCAGTTGCTGTGGTGACAAGCCCTGATGCTGACTGAAGACCAGAAGTTGGGCATAAGGATGCACATGTCTGTGCCTGCATAACCGGCTTCAGAATTTACAGAGATGACATTGTCACCCTTCAATCTCTCCATCTCTCCTTCTCCATGTGGATCAGCTGTTTAATGTGACAGGCAGAAAGGGACAGAGGTGGCATTGTTGGAAAACTTCCATAAAATTTTACCATTCTTTTGGGAGAAAGCCCACACCATTTGGGAGTGTAAAAAGCTTCACACAGGTCTACGAATGTCTCCATATTCAGACAGCCATATGTGTTCTGTCTGCCTGTTGTTGGGAAGTGGAATCAATCACTTTCCAGTTCTGGCCATTTTGAGGCTGCCCCCTGCTCCCCACCACAGACCCCACAGGCAGAAAAAATAGCCTCTGAGCTTTAGTGACAGATTAGGGTGATGCTAAGAGGAAAATGGCAACCAGTGGGAAAGGTCATTCTGCCTTTCATTGTTTCCAGATAGGTGGGTGTCCCTGATGAGGCTTGGGAGGTGGTTCACAGGCAGGGTCACTTGGGCAGCTCTCTCTGCCTGACAATTCCTCTGGCCCCTCTGGGCTGCTGCCCCTTCTGCTGTATATTGGACATGCTCACCTTGACTGAGCCTCCCCAGGAGCCCTCCTGCCCTCCTCATCTCTCCTGTGTGTTCCCCATGACACCACCATTGGTGCTGGAAGTATATTCCTGCCCTCCCACTTTCCTGTCATTCCATCTCTGGCAGAACCTCTCCTGGTTTCAAAGCCTGGAGGAGACAAGGGGCTCTGCATCCACCAGATAGCTAGCGTCACTCCCAGCTTCTCACCATAAACTGACCCTGTGCCATGGTCTCCCACACTCACCCCTGCTGCAGCCACCTCAGACACCTGCCAACATGGTCTTGACATCCAGGGCCCCACACTTTGCCCACCCACCCTCACATACTCCCACCAGCTCCACCTTCCTACTTCACACCTCCCACTAGCCTGTCCCCTGCAAGCCAAGGCTGCCATGGAGTGCCTGTTTGTGTCCCCCAAATCAGTATGTTGAAATGGCAGTGGATGGTGTTAGGAGGTGGAGCCTTGGGAGGCAATAAAGTTTAGATGAAGGCAGAAGAGTGGAGCCCTCAAGATAGATTGGTGCTTAGGAGAGGAAGGGACCAGACTTCCCTCCCCACTGTACCAGGACCTGGGGAGAATGCAGCCTTCTTTCAGACAGGAAGAGGGCCCTCCTCAGAATCCCACCATTGCTGGCATCTTGACTGTGAGAAGTGAGTGTCCCTTGTGTAAGCCCCCTGCCCAATGGTGTCTGTGATGGCACCGAGCTGCTGAGGCAGCAGCCTCCTCTTTCAAATACCCTTCCTTCTGTCCATTGGGTGTCAATGGGGTGAAAAGCCTTTATACTATGGAATTATCATTGATCTTTACCTTTATGTCGGTCAATAATTGCTATATATGTGTAGGCATGTATATGCTTACAAAGGTTATGTTCCCTTATTATATTGATCCTTCTTGTTGTTATGCCCTTCTTTACTGTTATTTTTAGGCCTTGTTTTAAAATCTATTTTGTCTGATACAAGTATTGTACCCCAGTTTATTTCTTATTGCCATTTGAGCGAAATATCTTTTAATATCCCTTTATTTTTCAGTCTGTATGTGTCAGTTGATCTGAAGGGGTCTCTTGTAGGCAGCATATGCATGGGTCTTGTTTTTTGTATTCATTTAAGCTGTCCTAAGTCTTTTGGTTGAAGCATTTAATCTGTTTACATTTTAAAGTGATTATTAATAGGTGTGTAGTAATGCCATTTTATTATTCAAATTTGTGGATTCCCTCTTTTTTTTTTTTTTAAATAGAAGTTCCCTAACATTTCTAGTAATTACTACTTATTGCTGATGTATTTTTTTATCTTTTTCCAGTCATGGAAGATATTTATTTCACTTTCCATTTTAATTGATGGCTTGCTGGCAGAGTATTCTTGGTGTAAGTTATAGTTTTTCATAACTGAATATTACTTGCCAGTCTCTTCTGCAAAGCAAAGTTGAAAACTCAGGCTATCATGGCAGTTGACATTCACCACAACAAAGACTAAACGGTGTGGCACAAGGAGCCCAAGAGCCAAGACATCTACCTAAGGTTGTTGGTAAGTTGTATACGTTTCTAGCCAGATGAACCAACTCCATCATCAAAGGTGGTACTGAAAAGGTCATTCTGAGTCGCACCAACTGGCCACCTCTGACCTTTCTTGAATGATCTGGATGTTGAAGCTTCCTGGCCTTGGGAGGGCAAAGCCCACTGAAGGTTTGTTTAATTGTTCGATAATGTAATTGTTCTAAGGTTCCCAAAATAAAGATGTGTGTGCCTTGTGCGAGCCACCATGAAGGGAACCATGTTTTAAGGCCTAGGGCAAGATCCTCAACTTTGAAAAGCTGGACAAAGGCTGTGGGACTGTCCTCGAAAGGGCTGAGTGGTGAACAGGCATTTCAACAAAAAAGTTACCTAAATAAACAGTAAAAGTGCTTGAAATACATATGGAAATTAAAGAACAGATCCTGAAGATGTTTCAGAGTAGGCACTGACAGAAAGGTTGAGCCTTAAAACTGGGGTTCCAAAGTGCACTTAATTGGGAAGTTAGATCACTCTGAAGAATAATGCTTGAGGCAAATCCTTTGAATTGAGCCACTTCCATTCTGCAGGCTACAGTTTTGAGGAGGTGCTTCAAACACACCCTATATGCCCAGTGATAAAATAGATAATTCTAATTGCCTACAGTATTGTTCTAAGAGGTGACTTGGAATCTGCTGTTTGTGAAGCTACCTTTGACGCTTTCAATATCTACAAAGTGTGAAGAGATTTAGGAAAACTGGCAGTTTTCATGTGGAAATTCTGACTAATCGAGTTCAGGCTGCCATGGTTTGGAAGGAGAGTATATGCTGAATAGACTTCAAACCATAGTGGTAAACAATGTGGTATGGTGTTTCAATACAGTGGTTCATTTGTTATGAAGAGGGGAAGGGAAACTACATTCTTTAGAGAGAGTCTGCAGCATATGCAAAGGAAGCAGGTTTTTGAATGCCTCGTTCTGTAACCCAGAAGTCTAGTAAATGAGTTGGTGCTAGTATTGGTGTATGCTGTTAAGTCTAAGGCTGCACTCAAACATTACATAGGAAGTGTATATCAACTTATCTGTAATTTGTATAATACGTTTTTGATTTGGGCAAGCTCTTTTCACCAGTGTTTTGACTGGAGTAAAATTCAAACGCAGTCTGACATGACCGTAGCTCTCTTAATGATGCAACCTGTTTTCAGTATCAAAGAGCTGGTTGGGAACACTCTTCAGAGATCTATGGTCTTGAACATACCATCTTCACAGATGCATAAGCAGGTACCAATAGAGTGGCAGCTTGCTTGTCATTTATAAAAAGTGGCTCCTTAACAGCTGTCCTGTACAAATGTTCTTTTGCCGAGGAGAACGGAAAGCCACAGTATTGCATGTAGTGTCATTGTCGAATGTGATGAAAAATCTTTCTGGCAAGGAGTTGCTTGTAACCTGTGTCCTCAGCAACACTGTTCCTTGAATGAATAGTAAATGTGTTGTAGAATGCAAATGGAAATTGAAAGCCGTGTTTTCAAAAACTTTTCAGATGAGAAACTGACACACTGGTTGAGCCTTAAAGCTGGAATGCAAGTGTGCTTAATCAGGAAGTTAGAGCACTGTGACTGATATGCTTGAAGCGAAGGCTTCAAATTGAGCCACTTGCATTTTGCAGGCTTCAGTTTTGACATGTGCTCCAAACCTATCCCATATTTCAAGTGTTAAATTGAGGACTTGAATTTCTTACAGTATTGTTTTAAGAGGTGACTTAAAATTTCCATTAGTTTAGTGAGCTTTTACTCTTCCAACATCTACCATTTGTGAAAAGCAATTAGGGAAACCTGGCATTTTACAAATTGTAAATGTGTACCAAGCAAGGTAAGGCAAAAAAGCTTTGAAAGATCATTTCTATACCAAAGACACCTAAAATCTTTCATATGAGAAGAATGGTATGGTGTTTTAGTGTGATGCGCACTCTGTCTGTCATGAAGATGGTACTTGCAAACAATATATATCAGAGACATTCTCTCATCAAATTTTATGAAACACATATTCTGACGCATGTGGTCTTTAACTCTAATTCCATGTACACTGTGAAGCCCAAACCTGCCCTCAAACATTAGAGAATGAACATCTCACTTACCTCTCATACATATATACATTATTTTTTTTAGCACGTCTTATCCTCCTAGTGCTTGCTTAGAATGGAAATCCAATACATGGTGTCTTGAATGTAGCTAAGTTTGTTTCATGACTTTTTGTCAATACTATTCAAAGAGACTAGTTGCAAACACTCTTCAGGTCAGTGGTTCTTTACCTTAAATCTGGTATCCTTTTAACAAGCAAGTAACAAATGTTTGGGAATCTACTTTTCTTTCTTCAAAGAGCACTTTTAAAACCCATGTTAGGCACAGTGTTCATTGGTGAATGAAATGGAAACACAATTGTATTTCATGTAGATCATATTTAAACATGGTTTAGAAACATTTCTGTTTATAAGAATTGGCTGGCCAGTTGTGTCATCAACATGGCAATTCTGTAAATGAAGAGTCATTGTGTTTTAGAATGCATGTGAATATTGAACCCCGTATCCCAAAGATGTTTTAGATGAAGCACTGACATACTGGGTGAGCACCAAATCTGTGTTTTAATGAGTGCTTAATCAGAAAATGGAGATATACTGACCAATAATCAGGAGGAAAGGCCATGTCTTGAGCACAATATATTTGGCTGGCTTCCCTTTTGGCATGGTGCTCAAAATACATCCTGTTATACCAATGGCTATATTTGTGACATGAATCTTGTCAGTTGTGTTCTAAGAGTCAACCCTCAAACTCTCTTTAAGTTGGTGGCCTTTTACTCCTCCAATGCCTTCAAGTGTGTAAAATGCTTAGTGCAAACTAAAATTTCACATGTTTTAAATTGTACCAAGTAGGATAACGCAAAATGGTTTTGCAGAGAGTGTATGTGCTGAAGAGATCTAAAGCCCTTGCTGTCATATGAGGAGTACTTTGTTTAAGATGATGTGCCATTTGTATGTCATGAAAAAGATTCTTACAAACTTTGTATCTCACAGGTTTTCTTTAGAAAATGGAAGTGAAAAACATTCCTGAATGCATGGGTTTGTTACCAAATTTCTAAAAGATGTGTTTCCTGAAATTAACTATCTATGAATGGATACTCAACAAATTTGCTACATGTGCAGTCTCTTATTGCCTGGTTAAAAAAATATTTCAACTAGTTACTAGCACAGTGTGATGTCACCTAAATAAAGTGCTTTCTAACAGGTTGACTTTGAGTATGACCATTCCTCTCATCTGTAAAGTATGTAGTAAAGTTTGATTGAGCACACTATATTTGTGATAGTTTTCTTCTGAATGGAAATTAAACACATTTTCTACTACAGGTTACAAGACCATTCACGAGTCTTGCCATTAGTATTTTTTCAAAAAGTATTTGAATCACTCTTATGAACTATAGTATTTTATTCTCAAACTCTAAGTTTGGTGAAAAGCATTTCTAAAGAGGGTAGACTTTCCATGTAATTTATATTTAACAAACTAGATCCTTGCAAATGGTGTTCATCAGAGTGTTGTTTTGGTGAAGGGAACTGAAACTCATTGAGCCATGTGTGTATATACACAACATGCTCACTTTAATCCTAATTTACATTAAACCCTAATTTCTGAACTAATTATAATCCTAACCATACTCTCACTCAAAAGCTAACACTAATCTTGTTATTTTAAACTTAGCTCTATTTTTACCCAAGCCTAACACTAACTTGAGAGCTAGTCCTATGTTAAACACAGATGCTATCCTGAAATCTAACTCTAATCCTAACAATAAGTGTAAATTTAACCCTAACCATACACTTAACTTTTAAAACTAACTCCAAATATAAACCTGACTCAAAATTAATGTTAATTGTAACCTTAATTCTACATCTATCTTGAACTCTAAGCTTCACTTTAACTAAAATCCTACACTGAAAACTAACTCTCAAATATAAAGATAGCCCTTACTCCAAATCTAAATAGGATGCTAACCAGAACTCTTAGGAAAATACAAACTTTAAGCTCAAATCTAAATATAACCCCACACTTAATCATAATTTTAATTCAACTCTAACTGTATCCCAACACTAACTCATATCTAACCCTAGCCATAACACTAGCCCTAACCCTAAACTTCAATTCATATTACACTTCAACTGCACAGCTACCTATAATCCTAGCCCTAAACCTAACCCTAACCCTAATTTAAAACCTAAACCAAACATTAACCCTACTGTGAGCCCTAACCATAGTGGAACCCAAAACCTAAACTTCAATCTAACTCTAACTCTAACTGTATCATAAACTCAACTCTAACCTTAAGGCTAACACTATCCTAACCCAATTCCATAGCCTACCTCAAAAATAACCCTAACACTAACTCTAGGTTTGTCTTTACCCCAATTCCAAGCCCCTCCCTAATTTAAACCCAAACCCTGCCTTCAAAGCTCACCCTAAAGCTAACCCTAATTAGCCCTAAACCCATAATTTGAATCATTAATGGAACCCTAACCTTTCCCTCATCCTAACTGTAAACCTACTTCATAAGCTAAACTGAGTCCTCATCCTAACCTTAAACCTCACCATAAACTTAGCTCTGATTCTAACCCAAATTCTCATTAAAACCCTAACCCTAACATCAAATCTCTCTTTAACCCTGACCCTAATTTTAACCATAATTATAAATTCATTCCAACCTTAACCTACACCCCAACCAAATTCTAATCTCACCTCATAACCTAATTTTAACCCAAAATCTCACCCTGTTTTACACACTAAGATGTATTATAATTTTACACTAACCCTGTTCTCTAAACTTACTTCAACATTAACCTCAACACTAAGCTTCGCCATAACCCTGACCCACACCCAACCCTAAACCTAACAGTAATTCTAGTCCTTCCCTAATACTAACCTTAATTTACAGAAAATCTTAAATTCAAAACTACTTCTATAGTTAATTTTAAACTTAACGCTAACACTACACCTAACCCTAACATGAACCCTAAATCTAACCCTTAACGTAGCTCTTACTTTAACCTTAAAGAAACCCTATCCTATATTCAACCCAAACCCTCACATGACAGGTAACTAACCCTGAAACCCACCCTAAACCTGATGATAGACTCAACTTGAGCCCTACACTAAACCTAACAATAACCCTATGTCAAATCCTACTCCTAAGTGAAAACCCAATCTAATCCTAATCTAAAACCTCAACCTAAATATACCACTTTCCTTACCCCCAAACACCAAACCTAATTTAATCCAAATGCTATCTTCAAATATAACTTGAATCTAAACTCTAAGTATAAACCTATTTCAAATCCTAACATTAATAATCTTAACCCTAACTTAACCTAAACTCTAATCTTGACAGTAATTCTTGATCTCATTTAAATTAAACCTGAAGCTCAAAACAATGTGTAAATCTCTTATAAACCCTAATCTGAACTCTGAACATAACCCTGACAATAACTTTAAATCCAACACTAAATGTAGTTTTTTCCCTTAATTCTAAGGAAATTATAATCTTATTTCAAACCCAAACCCTAAACGTAAAGCTAACTATAACCCTAGCCCTAACAGAAACCCCAAATTCTAAAGTTACTCAAAACATTACTCTATCCCAAGGCATACCCATTTCCTAGCCCTTGCTTGAGCACTAAACCAAACCAAACTCTAATTTAAACCCAAACCATAAACTCATAGCTACTTTGAACTCTAATTTTAATTCTAACCCTAACCATACAGTCATAGCATACCCTAAGCCTAACCGTAACTCTAAACATAGTCCTGACCTTGGCCCTTACCTAAACCCTAACTTAATCTTAATTTAGACCCAACCCTACCTCAAAGCTAACTCTAAATATCACACTGATGTTAACCCAATGCTAAACTCAAACTTAATCCTAGCTCGAAACCTAAAGATAACTTTAACCTTAACCCTAATCCTAATCATAACTCAAAACCTAACACTAAACCTCATGGTAACCCAAATCTTCACTCTAAGGATAGCCCTTACTCCAATGCTGACCCTATCCAATTTTAAATTAAAGCCCTACCTCAAAGTTAAATCTGCACTCATATTAACCCTAAACCTAATAGAAATCCCAATCCTAACACCAATCCTAACACAGTCTAACCCTAAGTTAAACCCTCATTTAAAACCAAACCTTAAATCTAAAGCTAAATCTAAATGTAACACCAACCATAACCCTACACAGAAACTCAAATGTAAACCTAAACCTAAACCTAAACCTAAACCTAAACCTAAACCTAAACCTAAACCTAAACCTATATCTAACCTTAACCTAAAGCCTAATCCTTGACCCTCATAGCTAATGCTGGCCTTAAATCAACTCAGAAACTCAACCCTGACCCAACCCTAAAACTAATCATGAATCAGCCCCAAATCTAAGCCTGACCCAAATTTAAAGCCAAGTGCTAAACTCAGAGCTAACTTTCACTGTAACTCTTATTCTAATTCTAATCCTAAACTTCATACTAAACCTGTTGCTAACCTCTACTATAACTAATTTAAAACCTAAACCTACCCTTCAAACTAACCCTAAATCTAACCCTACCAAGTTTCTTAACTCTACTCTTAATGCCAACTATACTTTTAACCGAATCCTGATCTTTTAACACTAACCCTAAATCTAAACGCAAGTAGTACTCTAATTCTAACCCTAAATGAAAACAAAACCCTAACCTCAGCCCTCATCCTAACCCTAACACCAACCCCAACTTAAAGCTTAGCCCCAAACTCAAAGCTGACACCAACAGTAACCATAAGGTTAACTCCAATCATAAACTCAACCCAAACCAGAACCTTAGCTGTAATTCTAAACTTAAGTCTAAACATGACCTTATCCCTATCTCTAAACCTAAACTGATACCTGTCTCATATGCTAAGCCTAACTGAAACCTCACCCTACTTACACCCCAAACCTAACCTCAAAGCTAACTCTAAGCCTAACTCTAACCTTCAACTTAATCACAAACTCCTTAATCACAACTTAATCACTAACTTTAACCCTAACTCTCTACATCTCACCTTGAATAGAACCTTCACTTTAACCTAATCCTCAAACTAACCTGATTTAAACACAAATCCTAACCTTAAAGATAACTCTAATTCTAACCCTAAACTTCACCTTATTCTAATACTCATCCTTAATGAGACTTTAAAACTTAACGGAATTTTAACTCAAAACCTAAACACTAGATTTTTTCTCAATTGTAAAAATAAATGTAACCGTAATTTAAAAACAAATCATAAACTCAAAGCTAACTCAAACCCTGACCCTACCCTTAATCCTCAGATACACAAAGTAAGAACCCTAAACTCAACTCTAATGCTAATGCAAACTCTGATTTATAACACTAACACTAAACATAACCATACCCTTAGCATTAGATCGTATTCTAATTCTAAAACCAAATTTTAGTGAAAACACAATCCTGACCTTAGAGCTAAATCTAAACTTAATCCCCAAACTAAATATAAACTCAAATCTTGACTGAACCCTAACCCCAAACCCAAACATGATCCTAAGCACAGCCTTCATGCTAACCCTAAACCTGAACCTAACCTTAATGATAGCTCTTACCCCAAACAGATAACCATAATTTAAATAACAACATAACAACATAAATCTAAGCCTAACCCTAAGTAAAATCATGAACTCAATCATAACCCAAATTTTTAACTTGTTGAACCTGACACTAATTCTAATGCAAACCCGAACGATTACCATAACCATGAACTCACACTAATTTTTGTTTTGACCTATTTCTATCTCTAACTCTAACTCTAATTCCAATCTAATCATAAGAGCTAACCATTTTTAAGTGAACTTAACCCAAACCCTTAACCTAACCATAATCATGGAAGCAACCCTAACACCAACTCTAACTCAAAGCCAAACCCTAAATTTAACCCAACTCTAATCGTAAACTGAATCCTCACCCAAGACCTAACCCTAACTCCAAACTCAAAATCTAATCCTAACCTACTCCTCATGGCTAAAACTAACCCTAAAGTGACTTAAACCCTAACCATAAATCTAAGCATAATTTATACATAAGTTCTTACCTCAAAGCAAACCTAACCCTAAACAGACACCTAATTCTAAATCTACCTCCAAATGAACCATGAACATATCAGTGAAGCTAAACCTAACCCCCAAACCTAAGCCAAAGTCTAAACCTAAATGCCACCCTTATCCTGACCCATATTCTAACCCTAATCATAAATTCACACTTAAACCTATTTCTAAAACTATCCCTAACTGAAAACCTAACCCTTACCCTAAAACCTAAATGAACCCTAACTGGAGCCCTAACCTAACCTTAAAGCTAAGCCTAACACCAATTTAAAGCCAAAACCTAACATCAAAGGTAAATATAACCCTAATCCTGATCCAAAACCTAATCATAACTTCAAGATTTACCCAAACCCAAATGCTACCTTTAATTTATATTTAACCCTAATCCAAAAGCTATCTTTACCCTGATGCAAACCTAACCTTAACTCAAAACCTAACCCTAATCCTAAAACTAACCCCAAACCTATTTAAAACCATAATCTCAATTGTAACTCTAACTCTAACTCCTAACCCCAGCTTATTGCTAGCCCTTACTCTAGCCCCAACACAAACCCTAATTTAAACACAAACCCTGACCTCGAAGCTATCCCTCACCCTACACAGAATCATAAACTCTAACCTCAGCCTAAACCTAACCCTAACACTATACCCAACCCAGCACTTATTCTAGACCTAAACCAAATTCTAAACTTAATTTAAATTAAAACTTAAACTCAAAGCTAACTATCACCATAACCATAAACTACCTGCACTCAAACACTATCCCTAAGCCTAACAATGTCCTAATATTAACATTAATTCTAATCCAAGCTTTACCCTGAACCTCACCCTAACACAAAACCTAACCTTGATTTAAACCCAAACCCTAACTTCAAATCTAACCCTAATCCTACCATAATCAAAATCTCAACCATACTTCTAAACCAAATCAAACCCTAACCCTAACCCTAAAACTAATATAAAATCAAACCCTGAACCTAACTCTAACACTAAATTGTTTAACCTTAACCCTAGCCGTCACCCAAGGCTAAGCCTAACCATAACCCAGCCCTAATGAGAACCTCAATTCCTAACTTCATCTAACTATAATTCTAACTCTCATCATAAATTCAACTCTCAACCTATCCAAAAACCTAACCCTGACACTCACCTAGAATCAAAACCTAAACCTATCCTCATAACTACACCAACTCTAATCTTTCCTTAACACTAAAGCTAATCTTACCCCAAATGTAAATCAAAAGCCTAACCTCGAAGCTAACTCAATATTTTACCTTAATTTTAATACTAAATGTAAACTCAACCCTAACAGTAACCCCAAATTCTAACTCTACATCTAACACTAATTCTAACTCAAAACTGAACCCTAAACCAAACTCTAAACATACCCTTTAAAGCAAGCCCCTACCCTAATCCTAACCCAAACCTGGATCCTAAATTTAACAAAAACCTGGATCTAACCCTAATCATCAACAAAAGCTTAATCATAAGCCAAACTATAATCATAGCACTTACCCTAATGGCAACCCTAATCAAAAGTTAATGTGAAACTCAGATCTAACCCTAAACCTAACCCAAATCCTATCCTGATCTCATTATCTATTTCTTATCTTAAACTAAACTGTAAAACTTATTGTAAATGTACCCCCTTACCCTCATTCTAAACTAACCCTAAAAATAACCTGAACTCAAATACTAATTCTAACTGAAAACTCAAAGTAAACCTAACCTAACTCTAATGCCAAACCTCTTCTTCAGCTTAGCCCTTACCTAATCCCTATCCCTAAACCAGATCTTAATTTAAATGCAAACTTTAAACTCAAGGCTAACCATAACACCAATCCTATTTAAACTTAATGGTAAAGTCAACTGAAAATCAACCCTTAACATAACCCTAACTCTAATCATAAACCTAACATTAATCCTAACCCTACAGTCCTGCCCCTTCCTGGAGAGAATCAGCACTGGCCAGGAACCAGGGTGCCTGTGATGCAGCAGGCCATATGAGCTTTCAGTCTTGCCGCTGTCCAGTTCTCCTGTATTCCTGTTTTAGGTCCAAGACTGTTGGCTGACCAAGCACAGACCAAAGGCCACCCTTTCAGCCTATCCCCTTGCCCCTGGAAGCTTTTCCTTTCTTGGGCTCAGTCCTCAATTTCCCTGTGACAAACTAGATCGCACCTGCACTGGGCACATCTTATCCCAGAGTGAAGCTCTTGGAGGGAAGGGGGGCTTGAGGGCAGGGGTGGCTTGATATGGATTCAGCCTATCTGGACTTCTTGAGTGGTACAGGTGAGTTGCCCAAGCAAAGCTCCTTTGAGGGAGGCCTAGGTCTGATAAAACACAGCTGTCATCCATGCTTTTGACGCCAGCCAGGCAGTGGGGTCTCCCCTTCCCCAGCCCAATGCTGTGTCCTCCCATCACACTGGAGCTCCATTTTTCCCTCTGATACCTTCTACTTTAAGCCCCCACCTCTACTTCCTTGTCTCTTTAAACTCCTGCTGCCCACAAGTAGCCCATTGTCTTCCTCCTTCAGGGTTCCTTTTACCATTGCAACAGGTTCTCCCTCCCTCCCCTCAATCACTCTGCCACCTTCTTCACCTCAACTGGCACCTGTATTCTGCACACACCACTCAACTTAGTCCCCTGCAGCCCATTCTCACCCCCTCCATTTTCACCCAGGGCACACAGCTCCACAGCAGGATTTGTGGTTCAAACCAACCACCCCTGCTTTTGGGACTTCAGCTGATGTCAAAACAACTTCTCAGCTAGGCTGGGGCAACAGGAACCTGGATTCATGTGGCAGGCAGTTTGGTCATTCATCATTCCTTGAAATTTGGCCTGTGGCTCAGGAAGTGCAGATCTTGCGTTCCTCCCTGAACCAGCTGCCAGACATACTTGCTTTCTTCTTGAAGCAGGGAAAGCCAAGAGGCTGAGAAGGATGAGCAAGGTTCAGGCCAGCAGAGCACTGATGGCCAAGACATAGTGACACAAAACCTTGTCTGAAATGCTTCACTTAGGGGGTATCTAGGTGTCGTGTTAGACAAAGACAGATATGGCCCTCAAAAGAGCCTTGAAAGCCAAAGGGCATGGAGGGGCTGAATCTGCACCAGCTCACCCCTGTGCTACCAGATCTCCCCTCTGGACCTTCCACATGCCCTAGGGCTGGCCAGTTTCAACTGGCAAAAGAGACAAGTGAGGACAGAGCCAGTGAGAGTGATATATTTAAGGGGGAAGGAAACAGGTTGATAGAATAGGTAGTGGTTACTTCTTGGTTAATCAGCAGACATGGAGCTGAAGCAGGGATATCGGTGACCCAGACAGTCAAGGCAGTGGGGAAATTGGATCCAACAAGGCCAGTTGACCCACAGGCCCTATGGGGTCTGGACATGGGCTGATTCTCCAAGAAGGGACAGGATGGTGAGCCCTAGGCCTCCCAAATCCTGAACATTTCCAAACTTGGCCTTGAGGGAGATGGACAGAGCCAGGCCAGCTCTTGTCCTGGGAATTCTGTGAGACTTCCTTTCTTCACCACTGATGGCATCGGTTGCAGAGGGTCATGAGAACAGCTTGGACTGGGATGTGGGACCATGGCTCCATTTAAGAGCCAATGTGGGATTTATGTGTCCTGTACCTTGGAAAGACTTCTCAGGACTCCTGCATCCACCTGGGACTCCAACCCTAGTGGACTCCTTTTGGAGGCCCCTTGTGTGTCATACCACCTCCTCCCTAGCCCCAGTTCAGGCCAGAACAGATGGCCAGGGTGTTTACATGCCACTGGCCACAATGCTTCTGGAGACACCATGAGAAACCCTGCCCAGGAAGCCTGTTCTGGCCTCTGCCAAAGGGCCAGTTATTAGCTGCCGGGCTTCGGGAGCCCAGCCTTACCTGCCACGTATTGACCTCTTTTACCACACAAGTCATGGCCGCAACTGCATTCTCTTGATTTGCCTAAAGGACACTAGCTGCCCTCTCCTGCCCACTGGCTGGTGCAGCCACCAGCCTAATTTAGTCCGCAGAGGGACAGTCACTGAGTAGCACTGACAATTCAGGGTTGCTATCAGCTAGGAACTCTAACCTCTGCCACTTCCTGGCACACTGGCCCTCTCAACCAATCTCCACTCCGCCAACATAAGGGAAACATGTTAGACTGCAAGGGACAGGACCTTTCTGATTTAACCCCCGCGTGCTCTTAGAACAGAAAGCAAGACCCCCAAAGCAAAATGAGCAACCGCGAATTTAGAGGCTCAGACAATACATTGCTGTGTGATTGGGGCATAAAGGAAGTAAGAAGCGGGTAACATGTGAAAAGGGCATCAGCTCTAGGGTGTCAGTTAAAACCTAAGCAGCAGGTGCTGAGTACACCGTGCAGAATCCAGATGTTGGATTAGGAGGGAGCACACCTGAAATTTTTTTCTGAGGTCATTCAGCAGTGTATCCCTGGCAGGTTGCACTTGGTCAAAAGTACACACAGCAGCTGGGTTGGTCTGTCCAACCTGAGTCAGGTGTCCCGGTTTCTATAAATTTCTAGACTAACTGGAACATTTTTTGGCTGGGATTCTTTCGAATTCATTCACAGAGAGGGCCAGCAAAGAACATTTGAGTTATCCCATATTCGCTTGTGAAATTACTAGCAGGTTGAGTGTACCACTGGTTCATGAGAACATGTCCAACATGTTAACCCTCCGAGGGAAAACAAGATGCACTCATAAAAGACATGTTTCACTTTTTCTGATAAGTCAGCTTCTCGAGAGCTGAAAGAGTGACATGGTGATCCATTCTAGATCTGCTAGAAAGAAACAAGGAGATGACAAGAAGGCTGTGAAATGGGAATCATTATCCATTGTTCAGTCTTGTTCAAGGAGTCACATTTGGTAGAAAAAGAATAGGCTCATCGAGTACAAAAGGGATTGGAGTGCACGTTATCTCCTCGGCCTTGGGCTAAAATGGGGCTCTGCGGGACATGGGCACGCCCCAACTTTGGACAGTAGTTTCTGTCCTCTAGAGTTGTTCGCCTCTGTCTGAAACTCTATTGGGATTGCACCCCGGAAACACTCTGGAATCTAAACAAAACCACAGAGGTTCCTAAGATCCCAATGCCAATCACTCTGCCAAAGGGATCACTCTGCAAGGACATTAGGGGAGGAGGGAGTTGGGGAAGAGTGAAAGGGGACTAAGGGGATCCTTTGTATGGTGACTGGGGCCACAGAGACTTCCTGCCCACTGCTTCCCTGTCTGAAACCCTAAGCCCAGCCACCTGGAGTGGATGTCATCTTGGACACTCATTCTCCCACAAATGCCAGAAATTCATGAATTTATTAGGCAAGGAGGTGAAAAAACAAAGCATGAGGTAACCTTGGAGCAAACAGGAGGTTCTCAATTCACTCTTAAGAGAACCATCTGAAAAAAGCCATAGCCGGTCTCCATCAGGGCCCAAAGCAAGCTTTGGCCTCAGGTGGATGGGGGCATCCATGGGCTTCAGGGGCCAGGAGGGGCTTTCCCTCCTCTGAAGGACTGGAAGCTCTAGTCCTGAGGTGGATTTGGCCCTGTTCTGTGTAGGCCAGCAGGCAGAAGATCCAACAGACCAGATTGGCAGGCTGGACACCCCCCATTGACCATGGGGATGCAGTGCACGAAGCTTCTAATTCATGACTTGGGGCCAGGGTTGGAGGAAAGGTCCTTTTGGGTAGATTCCTTTGATTAGATTACTTTTATTAGGGTTTTTATTTTTTTTGCCTCTTAAGTTTTTTTTTTGTCTCTTTTTTATTAAAAAAAATTTTTGGGTGACATTGGTTAATGAAATCTAGTAAATTTTAGATGTACAATTTAACAGTAAGATATATATATTTATATTTATATATATATTGCATTGTGTGTTGCCCTCTCATAGATAGATTTCTTTCTGTCATAGATTTCTTTCTGTCACCACATATTTGACCTCTTTTTCTCCATTTACCTCCCTCCTCCCCACTACCCTTTGGTAATCACTGGTCTATTGTCCATG
Organism: Eonycteris spelaea; assembly: GCA_003508835.1. NCBI lineage: Eukaryota > Metazoa > Chordata > Mammalia > Chiroptera > Pteropodidae > Eonycteris > Eonycteris spelaea. Next base: position 203,428 of record PUFA01000504.1, on the reverse strand, counting down.
TGCACGAGTCTCTGTTTATTTGTCCTTTTCATTTGTTGCTTTTAGGTTTATAACCCACATATAAGTGATATCATATGATTTTCAACTTTTTCTGTCTGGCTTATTTTGCTTAGCATGATTATCTTGAGGTCTATCCATGTTGTTGCAAAGTATTTCATCTCTTATTATGGCTGAGTAATATTCCATTATAATATGTACCACAGCTTCTTTAGCCAATCATCTATAGTAGGACACTTTGGTTGCTTCTATGTCCTGGCCACTGTGAATAATGCTGCTATGAATGTTGGTGTGCAAATACCTTTTTAGATATGGGTTTTCAAGTCTTTGGGGTAAATACCCAGCATAGAGATTGCTGGATCATATGATAGATCAATTCTTAGTTTTTTGAGGAACATCTATACTGTTTTACATAGTAGCTGTAACAATTTTCAGTCCCACCAGCAGTGTATGAGGGTTCCTTTTTCTCTACATCCTCTCCAGCATTTGTTATTACTTGTCTTGTTGATAACAACTATTCTAACAGTTGTGAGATGGTATCTCATTGTGGTTTTGATTTGCATTTCCCTAATAGCAAGTGATGATGAGCATCTTTTCATTTGTTTGCTGGCTATTTTTATGTCTTTTTGGGGAGAAGTATCTGTTCAGGTCCTCTGTCCATTTTTTGACTGGATTGTTTTGTTTTTTGTTGTAGTTATTATTGACCATATGAGTTCTTTGTAGGTTTTGGATATTAGGCCCTTATCGGAGGCATTGCTTGCAAATATATTTATTTTCTTATTCAGATGGTTGTCTCTTTACCTTATTGACGGTTTCTTTTGCTGTGCAGAACTTTTTAGTTTGATGTAGTCCTGTTCACTTATTTTTTGCTTTTACTTCTCTTGTTCTTTAGGTCAAATTCATGAAATCCTCTTTAAATCCAAGGTCCATTAGTTTAGTTGCTATGTTTTCTTCTGTGCACTTTATTGTTTCAGGTTTTATTTATTTCAGGTCCTTAATTCATTTTAAGTTAGTTTTGGTATGTGGTGATAGACAACAGTCTAGTTTCACTCTTTTGCAGGTGGCTTTCCAGTTTTCTCAGCATCATTTATTAAAGAGGCTCTACTTACCCCACTGCATGTTTTTGGCTTGGTTTCAAAAATTATTTGCCTATATAAAGATGGGTTTATTTCTGGACTTTCGATTCTGTTCCACTGGTCTGTATGTCTATTTATCTGCCAACACCATGTCATTTTGATTATTGTCACTTCGTAGTATAATTTGAAGTTGGGCAGAGTGATGCCTCCAGTCTTGTTCATTTTTTTCTAGATGGTTTTCACAATTTGGTGTCTTTCCTGCTTCCATATAAATCTGATAATTTTTTGTTCTATTTCTTTAAAAAATACCAAGGGGATTTTGATGGGCATTGCATTAAATCTATATAATGTCTTAGGTAATAAGGTCATTTTAACTATGTTGATTCTTCCAATCCAAGAACATGGAATATCTTGCCATTTCTTTGTCTCTTCTTCGATTTCTTTTAATAGGGTCTTTTAATTTTCATTATCTAGGTCCTTCACATGTTTTATTAGATTTTTTCCTAGGTAACCCTAGGTATAATCCTAACCCTAACCCTAGGTATACTGAATAACAGTGGCGATAGTGGACAGCTTTATCTTTTTCCTGATCTTTGAGAGAAGGTTTTTAGTTTTTCAGCACTAAGTATAATGTTGGCTCAGGGTTTGTCATAGATGGTCTTTATTATTTTAAGGCACTTTCCTTCTATACTGATTTTGTTAAGTGTTTTGATCATAAATGAATGCTGTATCTTGTCAAAGGCTTTTTCTGCATCTATTGATATAATCATATGATTCTTATTTTTAAATTGATCTATATGGGTTTTCACATTAATTGATTTGCGTATGTTGAACCATCCAAGTGCCCCTGGAGGGAACCCCACTTGATCATTTCTAATATATTGCTGTATTTGGTTTGCCAGTATCTTATTTAAAATTTTTGCATCTGTGTTCATGAGAAATCTTGGTCTGTAGTTTTCTTTTTTGTGTTATCTTTACCAGGTTTTGGTATCAAGGTAATATTGGCTTCATGAAAGAGTTAGTAAATATTGCCTCCTCTTTAATATTTTGGAAGAGTTTGAAGAAAATAGGTATTAAATTTCCTTTGAATGTTTGGCAGAATTAACTATAGAAGACTTCTGGCCCCAGATTTTTACTTTTTGGTAGGTTTTTTAATGCTCTTTTCAATTTCCATATTGCTGATTGGTATATTTAGATTCTCCAGCTCTTGGTTCAGTCTAGGAAGGTTGTTTCTTTTTAAGTACTTGTCCATTTCCTCTATGTTATTTAATTTGGTGTTATATACTTTTTCATAATATTCTTGTATATTTCTTTGTATTTCTGCAGTGTCTGTCATAATTTCTCCTCTTTTATCCCTGATTTTGTTTATTTGTGTCCTTTCTCTTTTTTCTGTAGTGAGTCTATCAGGGGTTTGCCAATTTTATTAACCTTCTCAAAGAACTATCTCTTTGTTGCATTTATTTTTTTCTACTTTTTTCAATTTCATTTAATTCTGCTCCAATTTTATAATTTCTTTCATTCTGCTGACTCATTTGTTCTTCCTTTTCTAGTTTTTCTTAATAAGAAGTGTTAGGTTGTTGTTAAGGTAGGACTGTAATGATATGAACTTTCCTCTAATTACTGCTTCACCCATATCCCTAAAGTTTTGATATGTTGTACTATCATTATCCTTGGACTTTTTGAAATTTAGATCCTTGATTGAAGCATGGATGAAGTCCAAGTTTATATTGGTTTCAGGTCCACGACGTAATGGTCTGATAGTTACATACCTCCTAACATGTTCCCCGCAAAGATTCCAGACATCATCTGCCACCCAGCAAACTCCCACAATAGGACTGAGATGATTCCCTTCACTTGTTACACCTTTCCTTCTGAACATGCCAGCCCAATGTTTACAGGTCTCTCTGGGGAAAAATATATGAAACGCTCACACACTCATCTGGACATTATACACGCAAAGGACACGATGGTCACACGCTGATTTGCACTCACACTTTAGTTAAGACACCAAATTCCCACATCATTAAACATCTGGAAATGTATCAAGATACTCAAGAAATTTGCATACAGGCACACACTTGCAGACAGTCATGCATGTCCTCCTGCCTGGATATCTATAGGCCAGTATCTCTCTCTGTCTCTGACTCTGTCTCTGTATGTCTATCACATGCATGCACGCACGCACACACGAGTAGTGTCAAGCATACCCAGCATGGTGCTTATTTGAACTCAGTTTCCCTGCATTTAGTTATGTGGCACAGCTATACAACTCCCACAGCAGAAAGGGCCAATGAGGCAAGTCATGGCTGTTCCTGTTTGACCATACACAAAAAGACACCCAAAGTTAGACTAGCATCCCAGCCAGGCTCTTGAGTACACCTAGTTTTCCACTTCAGGACTGCTGCAGGCCTGAGACTGCCACACTCTTGCCAGCCCTCAGGCATGCCTTGCTGAAGGATGAAAGGGAGTGCACCTGGCGGAATGGCTGGGACAAGGACGTGTGGTCTCGCCAAAAACTTAGGCAATGTGACAGAAACTAGTGTGCAGCACAAGGCCCACAGATCAAAATTGTCTATTCTTATTAAAAAAAGGAGACCTCTGTTCATGGGAACAGTATTGCTCTCCCTTCAAATGATGTCGGCTGAAGTAAGAAAATGTTTTTTGGGGAGCTAGAATCTTGTCTCTAGGACTGAAATTTCTCTAAGGTGCAAGAGTGATGACTTTCATTGCAGTTTAAATCTCTTCACCTTTTTCAAGAGATAGACCTCCATTCATGGTAACAGCAAAGTCCTCCCTTCAAATGATGTAGACTGGAGACTCATGCCCATGACTCAAAGCCAGTCTCTTTCTAACAGTTTACAATGGAGCCCTGGACTAAAGCCACCAAACCTGTCCTCATTGAAAATTAGTAGTTTGGAAATGTTAAATCGCAAAGCCAGTCTTTCCTCTGGTAAGAATATCTTTCTTGGAGAACTAGAATCTTGGCTACATGCCTGGAATTTCTCTTAGAAGCAAGAGTGGTGACTTTGGCTTACAGTTCCAATACCTTCACCTTATACAGGAATTAGAGCTGAGATTTAGTCCCATAGCATGTCTTCTGTTTTTTCCTAACAGAGATTGAAGTGGTGGCCTAGGATCACAGTTCCAAGCCTGTCCTCCCTGAATGAATGTCTAGTGGTGTCCTAGGCCTATAGCAACGATCCTTTCTTTATGCAATAGAAATTAGAATGAAGACTTATGTCTGTGACACCAAGTCTGGACTACCCTAACCAGAATTAGAGTGTAGGCCCAGGTTCCCAAGGTCAAGACCATCTCATTGATAACAGATTAGACAAAAGAACTTCTCACACTAAACCAAAGTGAGACCCTGTGAAGAGAAACTTTAAGTTTACGGCTCACAAACAAAGCTGTCTTCTCTAAACAAAAGGAAGAATGGAGTCCTCTGTTCATGCCGGCAATCCTCTCTTCCCTTGAAAGGTTGTGGCATGATGACACGGGTCAAAGGCACAATGCCTGCCTTTTCCTAAGGATAAGTACCAGGGAGACTGTTTCCCATGGCAATAAACCTGTGCTCTCTGAAAACTAGTAGAAAGGAGACTTTACCTCACAGGAGAAGCCTGTCCTCAGGTAAGAGAATCTGAACTTGAGACCTAGGACCTTGTTTCTTGGCTGGATTTCTAATCAGGAACCAGAGTGCTCGCCTTGATTTGCAGTTCCAATCCCTTCACCTATTCCCAGGAAGTAGAGCTGAGAAATTGGCCCACAGCATTCCTCCTGTCTTTCCCTAACAGAGAATGAAAAGATGGCCTGAGGTTTCTAAGCCTGTCCTCTCTAAACGAATGTCACCTTCGGTCCTAGGCACACAGCAAGAAGCATTATTTATAAAGAGAAACTAGAATGGAGGCTGTGGAAATTGGCACCAAGTCTGGAACTCCTAATAGAAAGTAGTTGGCAGTCACAGGTCCACAAAGTCTAGACCAACCAATTGGTAACAAAGTCCAGACTGAAGACCTAGTCCCACAACACTCAGCCTGGCCCCTGTTACCACAATATCTTGGGGAGACATTGGCCCACAGAACTAATGTTATGTCCTAGGGGTAGCAAATGCAGAGGACTCAGTTCACAGCACCAAGACTGTCTTTTTCAAAGTATTTATGATAGAACTTTGGGCCGATGAAACCAAACTTCTGTCATCCTAACAGTTCACGCAGCAAAAACTGGTCACCAATTTCCCCGTTTGCCATTGGTTTTAAGGTGACTGTAACCTATACCACCAAGCCTTTCCACTGGTAAGAGATGGTAGAATAGACACTTGTAATCTTGGCACAAAGCCAAGATCATCTTTTAGGAATTTGAAAAAGGAGATTGGAAGCATAGCCAAGCATTGTTCCTATTTCCAGGAATTAGAGTGGAGACCTTGGGCCAGAGTGTCTCACCTAAATTTTCATAACGGAACCCTTGGTGGAGCACTTGGCACACATCTTGATAAAATAAATAAATAAATAAAAGCGGATAGAAGTCCATGGACCAGGACCCTGTCTACTGCCTGGATCAGGGGAAGTAGTGTGGCTGTTTTAAAACACGACACCATTTCGGTCTCAGTTTCAAGATAAACTTGTGTGGAAAACAGTTCACATACAATCAAGCCTGGTTCATTCTAAGAAGTAGAGTGAATGAAAACCTATGCCCTCAGGAATAAGACAAGTCACCTGAGTGCCAAAGGATTCCCGTGGGGTCTATCATGACCCCCCCCCGCCCCATGTGTATCTCGTGAGGTGATAATACGACCACAGCATGATTCCCTAGTAATTGCTACATGATTTTCAGGTGATTTGCACCTTATTCCTCTTCCTCTATCCTCAACCCAGTGTTTTCCAAACATTTCTCATAAAGTGCACATTTTCAATATTTCAGCAATGATGCATTGGCCATTCAGCAATTCCTCTCAACAGTAGTGACCTAAGGTCCACATCCAAGAATAGTGCGGGAGTCGCACCAGAAGCCTTGAAGAGTTATGCTCACAATGACTCAGCATTTTTGCCACAATTGAGCAAAATGGTGGTTGCTGTTCCTCTGCTCCAAAGTGGCTTCCACAAGCTGACTTAGCTTCTAAATTGCAATGTGGTGAATGTGCTACGGTTGGTGCCCTTGCCTTCAAGCAGGTTTCCTGACCAAGCCATAACTTCAAGCCAGTAATCTAAGGATCCTCTAGCCAGTCTTCTCATATAGACCTGACCTTTCAATTAAATGGCAGTAGGTGGTTGTCTCGGCCATGGTCTTTTATACACACAAAGACTCTCCTTTTCTCTGTGTTTATGTAAATTTTACCAAGCAATGTAGAAGGTTAACTCAAAAGAGAGTGCCACACTATCACCCAATGTGACATGATCAACCTATGATGCCCTCAGACCAGTCTCTTGATGGTCATGTGATTCCTGTGGGACAGGTTGTGAATATCACCAGATCCCGCGTCCTTGCTACAAGATTTTCAGGTGACCTCCACCTCAATTTCCGCTGCTGGTTAAACAAAGAATTCAGACATATATTGAAGGAACTGCCTCAATATCAATATCTCAGCTTCTTTTCCATGGTTGTTAAACCAATCCCTCTCAGAATTTATAACCTAAGGTTTGCTACAAAGGAATTCTGAGGCAGTTGTTCTTTCCATCATGAAGAGATGTGGTCACAATGACTCAGCATTTTACCTACAATAACTGCAAATTGGCAACATCTGTTTCCACCACTCTATCGTACCTTTCTCAAGTAAATGCAGCCTTCATATTTAAATGCGGTTAATGTGTTGAGCAGCTCCCATAGCCTACAAGCAGGTTGCCTGATTACAGCTGAAACCTCAGGCCAGTAATTAAGGATCATTGTCTGTTAGCCTACACCGCTGTCCTCAGGTAGTGTGTTTATGCAGAATTGACCTTTGCATTCAAGGGCAGTGAGGTGGCTGTCTCAGCCACTCCCTGGCACACATGGACTCTACTTTTCTCCATGTTTATGTGAATCTTACCATGAAATGTAGAAGGGTAATTCAAAATGAGTGCCACAACATCACTCAATATCACGTGATCTCTCTGTGATGCCCTCAGGCCAGCATCTTGATAGTGATGTGTTTCTCGCAGGGAAGCCACATGAATATCGTGAGATTCTCACGTATTTGCTACAAGATTTTCAGGTTACTTTCACTTCATTTTCCTCAGCTGGCCTAAACTAAGGCTTTCCAGAACACATTGAAGGACCTGGCTCAATGTCAGATTCTCAGCTTTCTTTCCACAGTCGTTAAGCCAATCCTCGCAGAATGTGTAGTATAAAGTTTGCTAGAGAGGAACTCTGAGACAGCCATTCTTTGTGCCACGATGAGGTATTCACACAATGACTCAGCATTTCACTTACAATCCAGCAAAATGGCAGCTGTTGTTTCCAACCTGTATCCTGTCGCTTTCTCACAGCACACTCAGTCTCCAGGTTTCATTGTGCTCCACATGTGACCGCCTCCTCCATTGCCATAAAGCAGGTTTCCTGACAACAGAGAAGACCTGAGGCAAATTAATGATCATTGTCTGGCCAAACATACTATTGACCACAAGTAAGTTTTGTAATGTGGACACGACATTCTATTGGAGATCAATTAGTTGGGTGTCTTGTTCACCTTCTGTTACACAGCAACTAATGTTTTCTCAGTGTTTATGTGAATTTTATTATATAATATGCTATCATCTTTCCAAAGGAGGCACTATGTCATCTCCATGCGTGACCTGATCTCCCTTTGTTTCACACAGACAAGTCCGATGGGCACCGAATTCCCAAGGGGTGCTCACGAGATCCTGCTGTGAGTAACGTGGCCTGATGATCCTGAGGATAACACTGTCTAATTTTGAACAGACTATGCAAAAGACCTACTCACACTACCAACATTCTAGATCTTGTGACAGAAAGTAATGTGATGTGAATGGCCCACACACTAAAGCTGTCTACTCTTACAGAAAACAAAGGAGACCTTAGTTCACAGTAACAGCAAAGCCCTCCCTTCAGATGATGTAGACTGGAGACTCGCACCCAAGACTTAAAGACAGTCTATTTCTAACAATAATACAATGAAGCTCTAGATTAAATCCTGTCCTCATTGATAATGAGTAGGTTGGAGATGTTAAATCATAAGGCCTGTCTTTCCTCTGGTAAGAATATCTTACTTAGAGAACTAGAACCTTGGCAACATGCCTGGAACTTCTCTTAGGAGCGAGAGTGGTGACTTTGGCTTGCAGTTCCAATCCCTTCACCTTATACAGGAAGTAGAGCTGAGACCTAGCCCCACAGCATGTCTTCTATTTTTTCCTAACAGAAGTTGAAGTGGTGGCCTAGGACCAAGGTTCCAAGTCTGTCCTCCCTGAACAAATTTTGGGTGATGTCCTAGGCCCACAGCAATGATCCTTTCTTTATGCAAGGGAAACTAGAATGAAGACTTAGACCTGTGACACCAAGCTTGGACTCTTGTAACAGGAATTAGAGTGCAGGCCCAGGTTCCAAAGATCAAGACCGTCTCATCGATAACTTCTCACACTACACCCAAGTGAGACCCTGTGAAGAGAAACACATTAAATTTATAGCTCATAAACAAAGCTGTCTCCTCTGAACAAATGGAAAAATGGAGGCCTTTGTTCATGCCGGCAACACTGTCTTCCTTTGAAAGGATGTGGCATGGTGACACGGGCCTAAGGCTTTTCCTAAAGATAAATACCAGGGAGACTGGTATCCATGGCAATAATCTTGAGCTCTCTGAAAACTAGTGGATAGGAGACCTTACTTTACAGGGCAAGCCTGTCCTTAGGTACGAGAAATTAACTTGAAACCTAGGACCTTTTTTCCTGCCTGGATTTGTAATCAGGAACCAGAGTGCTCACCTTGGTTTGCAGTTACAACCCCTTCCTCTATTTCCAGGAAATAGAGCTGAGAAATTGGCCCACAGCATTCCTTCTCTTCGTTCTCTAACAGAAACTTAAGTGGTAGCCTGGGTTAAAGATTCTAAGCCTGCCCTCTCTGAACGAATGTTGTTTTTGTTCCTAGGCATACAAAAACAAGCCTTCTTTAAAAAAGAGAAACTAGAATGGAGACTGTGGAAATTGGCACAAAGACTGGAACACCTAATAGAAAATAATTGGCAGCCACAGGCTCAGAAGTTCTAGACCAACTAATTGGTAACAAAGTCCAGACTGAACACCTTGGCCTACAACACCGAGCCTGGCCCCTGTTATCAGAAACTCTTGGGGAGATATTGGCCCACAGGACCAAGATGTCATCTTCTAGGAGTAGGAAGTATGGAGAACTCGGTTCACAGCACCAAGACTGTCCTCCTTTTTAAATATTCATGATAGAAATTTGGGCCTATGAAACCAAACTTCTGTCATTCTAACAGTTCACTCAGCATGAACTGGTCCCAGGTCACCGATTTTTCCTTTTGTCATTGATTGGAATGTGATCGTAATGTACAGCACCAAGACTTTCTGCTGGTAAGAGACAGTAGTGTGGGCACCTATGAACTTGGCACAAAGCCTGGACCCTTCTTTCAGGAATTTGAATGGGGAGATTGAAAGCACTGCTAAGCATTATTTTTTTCTGTCTAGGAATTAGAGTGGAGATCTTGGGCCAGAGTATATTGCCTAAATTTTCATATTAGAACCTTTGGTGGAGTACTTGGCACAAGTAACAAGACTGTCTTGGTAAGAATAATTAAAAAGCGGATAGTAGCCCATGGCCCAGGACCCTGTCCTTTGCCTATATCAGGGGAAGTAGAGTGGATGTTTTAAAACACGACACCATTCTGGTCTTATTTTCCAGGTAAACTGAATGGAAAGCTTTTCACACACAATCAAGCCTGCTTTGTTCTAAGAAATAGAGTGAAAGCCTACACCCTTAGGAACAAGACTAATCACCTGAGTGACAAAGGATTCCCATGGGGTCTGCCATGACTCCCATTTGTATCCCGCAGGGTGTTAACACGACCACCACATGATTCCCTCGTGATTGCTACAAGATTTTCAGGTGATTTCCATTTTATGCCTCTTCCTCTATCCTCAACCAAGTGTTTTCAAACATTTCTCATAAACTGCATATTTTCAATATTTCAGCAATGATGTATTGGCCGTTAAGCAATTCCTCTCAAGAGTAGCCTCACAATGACTTAGCATTTTGTCTGCAATAATCCTATGCTCTATGAAAACTAGCAGATAGGAGCCCTTACCCCACAGTAGAAGCCTGCCCTCACATCAGTGAATTGTAACTTGAGACCTTGGACATGTTCCTGCCTTGATTTCTAATCAGGATCCAGTGCACTGACCTTGGTTTGCAGTTTCAGTTGCTTCCCCTATTTCCAGGAAGTAGAGCTTAGAAATTGGCTACCAGTATTTCTTCTCTTTCCTTAGCAGGGAATAAAGGGGGCAAGGGTTGAGCCCACAATTATAAGGCTGTACTTTCTGAACCAACATCGCCTGGGTCATAGTTACAAAAACAATCAATCAAACAAACAAACAAACAAGCCTTCTTTATGAAAGAGAAACTAGAATGGAGATAGTGGAAATTGACCTAAAGCCTGAACCTCTTAAAAGGAACTAGTTGGCTTCCGCTGGCCTATAAGGTCAAGACCATCTTTAATAACACATTCCAGACTGAAGGCCTAGGGCCACAACACAATAAACCTGGGCCCTCCTACCAGAAACTGTTGTGGAGACCTTGGCCCAAAGAACAAAGCTGTCATCCTCTAGGATTAGGAAGAGTGAAGTACTTGGTTCATGGCTCCAACAGTGTCCTCCCTTTAAAGCATGTATTATAGAAATTTTGGCCGATGGCACCAACCTTGCCTCATCCTAACGGTACATTCAGAACAACCTGGTTCCATGACTCCAAATTCCCCTTTTGCCAATTCTTGAAAGTTGATTGTAACCTACAGCACCAAGTCTTTCCTTTGGTAAGAGAAAGTAGTGTAGGCACTTAGAACATTCACACAAAGCCTGGACTTTTCATTCAGGACCTCAGTTGTGAAGCTAGAAGCATGGCCAAGCATTCTTCTTATTTCTGGGAAGTATAGAAAAGATCATGGAGCACAGAATTCAGCTGAACTTTTTTTAACAGAAACTTAAATGGATGACTTGGCACCAGGCACCAAGCTTGACTTGGTAAAACAACAACAACAACAACAACAAAATTTGATAGGAGCCCATGGCCCATCACTCATCCTCTGTCCTGATCTGGTGAAGTAGTTGGATTTCGGAAAACACAACACAATGAAAATGCCAGGCTCATTTTTGAGGTAAACTCCAGTGGAAAATGATTCCCATGCACTTGAGCCAGGTTCATTCTAAGAAGTAGAGTGAAAACTATGCACACAACAACAAGACTAGTCACCCAGTAGAGAAACAATTACCGTGGGGTCTTCCTTGAACCATTTGCAATTCCTGCAAATGGTTCATGAGGCTGACACATGTTTCCCTAGTGATTGCTAGTTGATTTTCAGGTGACTTCCGCATTATTTCTCTTCCCCTATCCTCAAACAACTATTTTCATAACATATCTCACAAACACTTCATTTTCAATATTTTGGCATCGATGCATTGGCTGCAAGCAATTCCCTCTCAACAATTGTGGCCTAATATCTGCATCCAAGAATAGTGGGAGAGTTGCACCTGAAGTCTTATGACTTATGAACACAATGACTCAGCATTTTTGCTGCACTACAGCAGAATTGTGGCTGCTTTTCCACCACTCTAAAGTATTTTCATCAAGCATACTCAGTCTGTAAAATACAACGCGTTTGATGTGGAACTGTCACTCACATTGCCTTTAGGCAGATTGTCTGACCACAGAAGAAAATTCAGGCCAGTTATCTAACAATCATTGTCTGGTAGCCTACACTGTTCTCCTCAAGCAAGTATTCCCATGCAGATATGACCATTTAACTGAAGGGCAATAAAGGTGGCTGTCTCCATTACTCTGTGTTACACACAGGCTCTGCTTTTCTCAGGGCCATTGTAAATTTTACCAAGGTAAATTTTACCAAGGTAGGTTGAGGGGTAACTCTAAAGGGAACGCAGCACCATTGGGTCAATATCGCGAGATTCCCAGTGTCCTTGCTACGAGATTTTAAAGTGACTCCTGCCTCATTTTACTCTGCTTGCCTAAACCAAGGGTTTTCAGAATACTTTGAGGAACTGTTTCAATGTCAATATCTCAGCTTTCTTTCCATGTCGTTAAGCCAGTCCCTCTCAGGATTTCTTGTCTGAGGTTTGCTATAAAGGAATTCTGAGACAGCTGTTCTCTCTGCATTGAAGACCTATCCTCACAATGACTCAGCTTTTTACCCACAATACAGCAAAATGGTGAATGTTGTTTCCATCGCTACCCAGTCACTTCCTCACAGGACACTGAGCCTTCAGTTTTCAACGTGGCCCTTGTGCATCTGTGACCTCCACTGCTATAATGCGGGTTTCCTGGCAACAAATAAAACTGAGGCAAATTCATGATTCTTGTCTTGCCACATACACAGTTGACCTCATGTAAGGTTTGTAATGTGGACATGAGATTCAAATAGAAGTCACTTAGAAGGCTGTCTCAGCCACCCTCTGTTACACAGAGACTAATGTTTTCTCAGTGTTTATGTGAATTTTGTCAAGTGATATGCACTTGTCATTCAAAAGGTAACAGTACGTCATCCACATCTATCACATGATCTCCCTGTGTTTCATACTAGCCATTCTCTTGATGGGCATGTGACTGACACAGGACAGTCATGATATCCTTTTGAATACTGATGTGGCCTGGTCCTGAGGATAACACTGTCTGATTTTGCAAAATCTAGGAAAAATACCTACTCACACTACCAACATCTTAGTCCCTGTGACAAAAACTAATGTGTAGTGCATGACCCATTGACCAAGCCTGTCTACTCTTACAAAAAGAAAGGAGAACTCCATTCATAGTAACAATATAGCCCTTCCTTCAAGTTATGTAGACTGGATAACTGGGCCAATGACACAAAGCCAGTCTCTTACTAACATGAGTACAACAGAGCCATGTCTAAAAGCATCAAGCCTGTCCTCATTAAAAATTAGTAGATTGGAGACCTTAAAATGCCAGGCATTTTTTTCTTTTGGTAAGATCATCTTTGTTGGAGAACTAGAACCTTGGATCCAGGTCTGGAATTTCTCTTAGCAGTGAGAGTGTTGACTTTGACTAGCAGTTCCAATCCCTTCATCTTTTCCAGGAGGCAGAGCTGAGACCTCATCCCACAGAATTTCTTCTGTCTTTTTCTAATAGAGACTGAAGTGGTAGCCTGGGCCCACGGTGCTAAGCTTGTCCTCCCTGATCGTTGACGAGTGGTGTCCTAGGCCCACAACAAGACTCTTTATTCTAGGGAAACTAGAATGGAGACTTAGGTCTGTGACACCACACCTGGACACTCCTTCCAGGACCTTGATTGCAGGCTCAAGCTCCCAAGGTCAACATCATCTAATTAATAACAGACTAGATAAAACAATTATACTACATGCAAGAAAGACCCTGTGAACAGAAACTCATGTGGAGTGAATGTCCCACAAACAAAGATGTGTTCTCTGGACAGAAGGAAGAATGGAGGCCTTTGTTCATACCAGTAACACCATCTTCCCTTGAGAAGATGTGGAGTGGTGACACGGGCACAAGGCACAAAGCCAGTCTTTTCCTAAAAATAAGTACAACGGAGATCTGAAAACTAGTAGATAGAAGTACTTTCCCCACAGGACAAGCCTCTCTTCAGGTAAGAGAATCTTAACTCAAGACCTAGGACATTGTCTCCTGCCTGGATTACTAATCAGGAACAAGGGCGATGACTTTGCTTTGCAGTTCCAATCTCTTGATTTCCAGCAGTAGAGCTGAGAAATTGGTCTACAGCATTTACTCAGACTTTCACTAACAGAGACTGAAGGGGTGGCCTGTGCCCATGGTTCTAAGATTGTTCTCTTTGAATGAATGTTGACTGGAGTCCGAGGAACACTGAAACAAGCCTTTTTCATGGAAGAGAACTAGAACTGAGACTGTGGAAATCAGTACCAAGCCTTGACTTCCTTTAAAGAACCAGGTGGCAGCCACAGGGCACAAGGTTAAGACCATCCAATTGGTAACAAAGACAAAACTGAAGACCTAGGACCCAGCCTCGACCCTGCTACCAGAAACTCAGGGAAGACCTTGGTCCATAGAACCAAGCTGTCATCTCCTAGGAGGATGATGAAAGGAGAAAATAGTGTATGACACTATTATACTCCCTTTAAAGAGTTTATGATAGAAATTGGGGCTGGTGGCACCAACCTCGTGTCATCCTAACTGTTAGTCCATTCAGCTCAACCTCATCTCATGTCACTAATTTTCTCTTTTGCCCATTAGTGAAAGATGACCGTAAGGTACAGCAGTAAGCCTTTCCCCTGGTAAAAGAAGTTTGTGTGGGAGTTTAGAACAATGGCACAAAGCCTGGACTCTTCTTTCAGGAACTTGATTGGGGAGCTTGGAAGCACGACCAAGCACGTTTCCTATTTCTTAGAATTAGTGTGGAGACCTTGCCATACTGAATCTAGCCTAACTTTCCTTAAGGGATCCTTGGGTGGAGGACTTCCACCCAACAACAAAACTGTATTTGTAGAAAATAAAAAGTCCAAAGAAGTCAATGGGCATTACCAAGTTCTCTGCCAGATCAGGGGAACTAGAGTGGATGTTTGAAAACATGACACCATGCTGGTCTCATTGTTTAGGAAAACGCAAGTTGAAAACAATTCCCAGTCACTCAAGCCTGGTTCATTCTAAGAAGTAGACTGAATCCTACACACACGGCAACAAGACTAGTCACCTGGTAGTCAAGTGGTTCCCGCTGGGTCTTCCAAGACCTCCATGTGAACCCTGAGAGGTGTTCATTTGACCACTGCATGTTTCCCTAGTGATTACAACATGATTTTCAGATGACTTCCGCATTTTTCCTCTTCCTTTATCCTCAATCAAGTGTTTTCAAACACGTCTCATAAACTCCTCATTTTCAATAGTTCGGCTTTGTTACATTGGCATTAAGCAATTCCTTCTCAACAGTAGTGGCCTAATGTCTGCATCCAAGAATAGTGGGGGAGTTGCACCTGAAGTCGTTAAGTGTTATGCTCACAATGACTCAGCATTTTTGTTGCGATACAGCAAAATGGCGGTTGCTCTTTTCCACTGATCTAAAGTAGCTTTCTCAAACAGACTCATCCTCCAAATATCAATGCGGTGAATGTGGGAAAGCCGCTCCCATTGCCTTCAAGCAGGTCACCTGATCACAGATGAAAGGTCAGGCCAGTTATCTAACCATCATTATCTGGTAGCCTACATTGCTGTCCTCAAGCAAGTCTTCTCATGAAGACATAACCTTTTGATTGAAGGGTAATGAGGAGGCTGTCATGGTTATGATGTGCTACACATGAGCTCACCTTTTCTCAGTTTGTATATGAATTTTAACACTGTTGACTTCATTTAAGATCTATAATATGGACAGGAGATTCAATTGGAAGTCACTAAGGAGGCTGTCTCAGCCACCCTCTGTTACACAGTGACTGATGTTTTCTCAGCGTTTATGTGAATTTTATGAAGTGACATGCACTCATCACTCCAAAGGTAACACTACATCATCCTCATCTGTCACACGATCTCCCTGTGTTTCATACTGTCCAGTCTTTTCATGGGAACATGATTCCTACCAGGCAGTCATGTGATCCCCTCAAACTCTCACAGTGCCTTTGTTCCTGAGGTTAACATTGTCTAATTTTGAACAAACTAGGCAAAGGGCCTACTCACACTACCAGCATCTTATACCCTGTGACAGAAACTAATGTGCAGTGCATGGCCCACAAACCATGCTGTCTACTAATAGAAAAGAAAGGAAACCTCTGTTTGTGGTAATAGTAGTGTCCACCGTTCAAATGATGTAAACTGGAGACCCAGGCCTATGAAATAAAGCTATTCTCTTCCTTACACTATTACAGTGGAACCATGGAGTAAAGTTGCTATGCCTGTCCTCATTTAAAATTACTAGATTGCAGACCTTAAACACAAGGCCAGTCTTTATTCTGGCAAGAATAGCTTTCTTAAAACCGGCACCTTGTATTCAGGTCTGGAATTTCTCTTAGGAGTGAGAGTTGTGCCTTTGACTTACAGTTCCATCTTTTCACCTTTTCCAAGAGGTAGAGCTGAGACCTTGTCCCATAGCATTTCTTCTCTCTTTTCCTAATGGACTGAAGTGTGGGCCTGGGCCCATGATTCTTAGCCTGTAATTCCTGAACGAATGTCAAGTGGTGTCCTAGGCTCACAGCAAGAAGATTCTCTTTATGCAAGGGAAACTAGAATGGAGATTTAGGCCTGTGACACTAAGCCTGGACTCTCCTCACAGGAACTAGAATGCAGGCCCAAGATCCCCAGATTAAGATCATCTAATTTATAACAGTCTAGATGAAACAACTTCTCACACTATACCCAAGGTAGCCCCTGTGAACAGAAACTTATGTGGAGTATATGGGCCACAAACAAAGCTGCCTTCTCTAAACAAAAGGAAGAATGTAAGCCTCTGTTTGTACAAGCAACACTATTTTCCTTTGATAGGATATGGAATGCTGATGCAGGCCCAAGGCACCTATCCTGACATTTTTTAACAAGTACAAGGGAGACTGGGGCCCATTGCAATAAGCCTGTCCTCTCTGAAAACTAGTAGATAGGAGACCATACCCCATATGGCAGATGTGTCCTCAGTTCAGAGAATCTAAGCTCAAGATCTAGGATCTTGTTTCCTGCTGGATTTCTAATCAGGAACAAGAGTGCTGACCTTGGTTTGCAGTTCCAATCCCTTCCTCTTTTTCCAGGAAATAAAACTGTGAAATTGGCTCACAGAATTTCTTCTTTCTTTCCATAACAGAGACAGAGGGGTGGCCCGGGACCATGATTCTAAGCCTGTACTCTCAGAAGGAATGTCGCCTCGAGTCCTACACCTCAGCAACAAACCTTTTTTATGGAAGAGAAACTAGACTGGAGTCTGTAGAAATTGGCACCAAGCCTGGATCTCCTCAGAGTAACAGGCTGGCAGCCCTGTGCCCACAAGATCAAGACCACCAATTGGTAACAAATTCATACTGAAGACCTAGGTCCACAACCACAAGCCTGGCCCCTGCTACTAGTAACTCCTGGGGAGACCTTGGCCCACAGAACCAAGATGTTATCTCCTAGAAGGAGGAAGAACAGAGATTGAGGTTCACGCAACAATACTGTCTTCCCTTTAAATCATTTATAATAGAAATTTGGGCCATCAACGTTGTGTCATCCTAATAGTCCATTCAGCACAAACTTGTCCCATGTCATCAGGTTTCCCTTTTGCCAATCATTGAAAAGTGACTATAACCTATAGCACCAAGCCTTTCCTCTGGTAAGAAAAGGTAGAGTGAATACTTAGGATCTTGGAACAAAGCCTGAACTCTTCTTTCAGGATTTTGATTTGGAGCTTGGAAGCACAGCCCATCATTGTTCCTATTTCTAGGAAGTAGAGTGGAGACTCCACAGTATCAAGCCTAACTTTTCTTAATGGAACCTTAGGTGGAGGACTTGGCACGCAGTAACAAGACCATATTTATAGAAAAAATAACGTTGATAGAAGTCGAGGGCCATGACCCAGTACTCTGAATGGATCAGGGGAGCTAGAGTGGATGTTTGAAAATGCAACACCATTCCAGTCTCATTTTCAAGGTAAACTCGAATGGAAAACGAATCCCACATGATGAAGCCTGGTTCAATCTAAGAAGTAGACTGAAAACCTATACCCGCAGCAACAAGTCTAGGCACCTGGTAGAGAAATGATTCCCTCTTGGTCTTCCTTGACCCTCATGTGAATTCCTCGAGGTGTTCATGTGACCAATGCATGATTCCCTAGTGAGTGCTACATGATTCTCAGGGGACTTCCACCTTATTCCTCTTTCCCTATCCTCAACCAAGTGTTTTCAAAGCATGTCTCATAAACTCTTTATTTACAAAATTTCAGCATTGATGCATTGCCGTTAAGGAATTTCCTCTAAGTGTGGCCTGAAGCCCATGATAATGCAGGAGTCACACCTGAAGCCCTTTAAGAGTTATGCTCACAAAGACTCAGCATTTTTCATACAATACAGCAAAATGGCAGCTGCTGTTTGCACCTATCTAAAGTAGCTTCCTCAAGCAGACTCAGCCTCCAAATTTCAACATGGTGAATGTGCGACAGCCCGTCCCATTGCCTTAAAGCAGGTTACTGGACCACATAAATCTCAGGCCAGTTATCTAATTATTATTGTCTGGTAGCCTATAGTGCTGTCCCCATGCAAGTATTCCCATGCAGACATGACCTTTTGATTTAAGGGCTATGTGCTAGCTATCTTGATTACACTCCATTATACACAGACTATCCTATGCTCAGTATTTATGTGAATTTTACAAAAGTATGTAGAAGGGTAACTCAAAGTGAGAGACACAACATCAATCAATGTCATTTGATCTCCTGTGATATCCTCATGCCAGTCTCTTGATGGTCATGTGATTGCTGCAGGGAAGAAACTTGAATATCTCAAGATCCCCCAGTCCTTGGTATGAGATTTTCAAGTGACTTCAACCTCATTTTCTACTGCTGGCTCAAAAACCAAGGATTTCCAGAACACGTTGAAGGAGCTACTTCCATGTCAATATCTTAGCTTTATCCCATGTTCTTTAAGCCAGTCCCTCTCTTAATTTGTAGTCTGAGGTTTGCTATAGAAGAATTCGAAGGAAACCATTTTTTTCTCCATAAGGAGATATCCTCACAATGACTCAGCATTAAATCTATAATACAGATAAACAGTGTCTTTTGTTTCCACCTCTACCCAGTTGCTTCCTCACAGCACACTCAGGCTCAAGTGTACAAAGCAGCCAATATTTGAAATACGAAATATGAACATATACAAAACCTAAGGCAAATAATGATCCTTTTCTGGCTACATATACCGTTGACCTCAACTACAATTTGTAATGGGGACATGGCATTTGATTACAGGTCAGTTAGGAAGCTGTTTTGACAACTTCCTGTTGCACAGAGACTAATGTTTCTCAGTGTTTATGTGAATTATATCAAATGACATGCATTCATCATCCCAAAGGAAGCACCATGTCATCCCCATCTGTCACATGATCTCCTTGTGTTTCATACAAGCCATTCTCTTGATGGGCACATGACTGTCACAGCATGGTCACAATATCCTGGCGAACTCCTGTGGGGCCATGGTCTTGAGGCTAACATTGTTTAATTTTGAATAAACGAGGCAAAAGATCTACTCATACTACTATCATCCTAGACCCTGTGACAGAAAATAATGTGCAGTGCATTGCCCACAGACCAAAGCTGTCTACTCTTACAGAAAAGAAAGGACACTTTTGTTCATGGTAATAGTAGTGTCCTTCCTTCAGATGATGTAGGGTGGAGACTGGGCCCATGACACAAAGCCAGTCTCTTTCTAACATGGATACAATGAGCCCTGGTCTATAGACGCCACGTCTGTCCTCATTGAGAATGAGTAGATTGAAGACCTTAACCCTAAGGCCAGTATTTTCGTTGGTAGGATTACCTTTCTTGGAGAACTAGAACTTTGATTCCAGGTCTGGAATTTCTCTTAGGAGCAAAGTGGTGACTTTGAATTGCAGTTCCAATCCCTTCACCTTTTTTAGGAGTAGTGCTCACACATCATCCCACAGCAGTTCTTCTGGCTTTTCCTAATAGATACCAAAGTGTAGGCTTGGGACCATGATTATAATCCTTTCCTCTCTATACAAATGTTGAGTGGTGTCCTAGGCCCACAGCAATAAGACTCTCTTTATACAAGGGAAACTAAAATGGAGACTTAGGCCTGTGACACATAGCTTAGACTCTCCTCAAAGAAACTAAAATATTGACCCAGGCTCCCAAGGTCAAGATCATCTGTTTTTATAACAGACTTCATGAAACAGCTACTCATACTACAGCCAAGGTAGCCACTGTGAACAGAAACTCATGTTGAGCATATGGCACATATATACTCTGATACAAAAAAAGAAGAATGGAAGCCTCTGTTCCTACCAGCAACACAATCTTCCCTTGAGAGGATGTGTAGTGGTGACATGAAGCCAAGGCACAATGCCTTTTTCTTTCCTAACAATACATACAAAGCAGACTGGGATCCATGGTAATAAGCCTGTCCTCTATGAAAAGTAGTAGATGTGACCTTACCCCAGAGGGCAAGCTTGGCCTCAGGTTAGAGTATCTTAACTCAACACCAAGGACTTTGTCTCCTGTTGGGATTTCTAATCAGGAAACAGAGTGCTGACCTCGGGTTGCAGTTCCAATCCTTCACTTATTCTTAGGAAATAGAGCTTAGAAAATGACGAAGAGCACTTCTTCTGTCTTTCCTTAACAGAGAGTGAAGAGTTAGCCTGGGCCCACTGTTCTAAGCCTATCCTCACTGAAGCAATTTTGCCTGGAGTCCAAGGCACACAGCCACAAGACTTGTTTATGGAAGAGAATCTAGAATGGAGACCGTAAAAATTGACACCAAGCCTGGATCTCTTCAAAAGACCTAATTGGCAGCCCCATGACAACAAGGTCAACACCATCCAATTGTTAACAATGCCCAGACTGAAGACCTAGGCTCACAACCCCCAGCCTGGCCCTTGCTACCAAAAACTCTTGGGAGACCTTGGCCCGCAGAACCAATATGTCATCTCCTAAGAAGAGAGAAAGATGACTAGGTTCACAGCACAAAAACTCTTCTTCCTTTAAAGCATTTACATTAGAAAATTGGGCCCTTGGCACCGATCCTGTGTCATCCTAACAGTCTATTCAGCACAACCTGGTCTCACATCACCAGTTTTCTCTTTTGCCAATTATTGAAAGGTGACCATAATTTACACCAAGCCTTTGCCCTGGTAAGAGAAAGTAAGGTGGGCACTTAGAAACTTGGCACAAAGCCTGGACAATTCTTCCAGGAACTTGATTTGGGAGCTTGGAAGCACAGCCAATCATTGTTTCCATTTCCAGGAATTAGAGTGGAGACTTAGCCCTATAGAATCTAGTCTAAATTTTCTAATGGAATCTTAGATGGAGGACTGTATTAGTAGAAAATAAAAAGTCAAAAGAAGTCAATGTGCATGACCAAGATCACTAGTAGATCAGGGGAACTGGAATGGATGTTTGAAAACAAGACACCATGCCAGTCTCATATTCTAGGAAAACTCAAGTTGAAAAAGATTTCCAGTCTCTCACGCCTGGTTCATTCTAAGAAGTAGACTGAATCCTACATGTGCATCAATAAGACTAGTCGCCTGGTAGACAAACAATTTCTGCTTGGTCTTCCTTGACTTCCATGTGAACCCCAAGAGGTGTTTAAGTGATGGCCGCATGTTTCCATAGTGATTGCAAAGTGGTTTTCAGATGATTTCCAACTTAATTTTTCTCCCCTATCCTCAACCAAGTGTTTTCAAAACATGTCTCAAAACTCTTCAGTTCCAATATTTCAGCATTGATGCATTCGTCGTTAAGCAATTCCCTCTCGACAGTAGTGGTCTAAGGTCTGCATCCATGAATAGTGCAGGAGTCGCACCTGATGCAGTTAAGAGTTATACTCACGATGACTCAGCATTTTTGCTACAGTACAACAAAATGGTGGCTGGTGTTTCCATCACTCCAAAGTAGCTTCCTGAAGCAGACTCATCTTCCAATTTTCAACACGGTGAATGTGGAACTGCCGCTCTTATTGCCTTCAAGCAGGTGACACCAGACAAAACCCCTGGCCAATTATCTAATTATCATTGTCTGGTATCTTACACAGCTATCCTTAAGCAGGTATTCTCATGCAGACATTATCTTTCAGTTGAAGGGCAGTGAGGTGGCTGTTTTGGTAACGCTCCTTTAACACAAATTCTCCTTTTCTCAGTATTTATGTGAATTTTACAAAGGAACATACAAGCGTAACTCTAAAGTGAGTACCACACCATCACTCAATACCACGTGATTTCCCTGTGATGCCCTCAAGCCAGTCTCTTGATGATGATGTTATTCTTGTGGGATAGCCACATGAATATCATGAGTTTCTCTACTCCTTGCTATGAGATTTTAAGGTGACTTCCACATCATTTTCTTCTGCAGGCCAAAAACAAGGGTTTCAAAACACATTGAAGGATCTGCCTCAATGTCAATATCTCAGCTTTCTTTCCATGGTCGTTAAGCCAGTCCCTCTCAAAATTTGTAGTCTAGGTTTGCCATAGAGAAATTCTGAGGTAGCCATTCTTTCCACCATGAAGAGGTATCCTCAAATTGACTCAGCATTTTACCTACAATACAGCAAAATGGCATTGTTCTTTCCACAGCTATCAGTCACTTCCTCACAAGATATTGAACCTTCATTTTTTACTGCAGCCAATGTGCAACCACCATCTCCAGGGCAATAAAGCTGGTTACCTGACAACAGACAAAACTGAGGCAAATTAGTGACTATTGTCTGGCCTCATATACTGTTGACTTCACATAAGTTTTGTAATGTGCATACAAGATTTGATGGAAGTCACTTAGGAGGCTGTCTTGGCCTCATTCTGTTAAACAGATACTAATGTTCTCTCAGTGTTCATGTGAATTTTATCAAGTGACATGCACTCATCATTCCTAAGGGAGCATTACATCATCCCCATGTGTCATATGATCTCCCTGTGTTTCATACTGTCCAGTCTCTTGAGTATCACCAGGCAGTCACGTGATACTCTCGAACTTCTGCAGGTTTTGGTTCTGAGGTTTAAATTGCGTAATTTTGAACAAACTGGGCAAAAGACCTACTCACATTACCAAATTCCTAGTCTCTGTGATAGAAACTAATGTGCAGTGCATGGCCCAAATATCAAAGCTGTGTATTCTTACAGATAAGAAAGAACTCTCCGTTCATGGTAATAGTGTCTTCCCTTCAAGTGCTGTAAACTGAGACCACGGTCCATAACAAGAAGGCAGTCTCTTCAACACATGAATACGGTGGAAACCTGGTCTGAAGCCAACTAGCCTGTCCTTGTTAAAAATTAGTAGATTGGGGACTTTAAATTGCAAGGCCAGCCTTTCCTCTGGACAGAATATCTTTCTTGGAGAACTGGAACCTTGATTCCATTTCAGGAATTTTCTTACGGCAAGAGTGGTGACTTTGACCTGTAGTTCCAATCCCTTCATTATCCAATCCCTTTATGGGAGGTAGAGCCGAGACCTCTCCTCACATCATTTCTTCTACCATTTCATGAGAGAGACTGAAGGGGTAGATGGACTCATGGTTCTGAGCCACCATCCCTGAAAGAATGTCAAGTGATGTACTAAAATTAGAGCAACAAGACATACTTTTTGCAAGGAAAACTAGAATGGAGACTTATAGGTTGTACCACCAAGCCAGGACCCTCCTCAACAGAACTAGGGTGCAGACCCAGTCTCCTAAGGTTAAGATCATCTAAATACTAAAAGACGAGAAGCAACAACTAATAACAGTATGCCCAAGGTTGCCCTTCTGAACAGAAACTCACGTGGAGTGTATAGCACACGAATAAACTCACATGAAATGGGTGATGATGGGGTGCTCACTTTACCATTACACTTCAACATTCTTTGAGAAAATCACATAAGCACTGAGAAAATAAGATTACCTGTGTCACATATGCACCTAACAACCTTTCAATCGCAAGTTCACGTCTGCATGAAAAGACTTGCTTGATGACAGCGGCTTAGGCTAACACACACTTGTTAGGTGAGTGCTCTGAGATATCGTCAGTGCTCAGGCACGTGATATTGACATGAAGGAGGGTGCTCAGTTTGGAGTTACCTTCTCCATGTCTGGGTAAAATTTAGATAACCACTGAGAAAATGATAGTGTCTGTGTAACGTACCCACCTAACGGCCCGCCAATCGAAAGCACATGACTGCCTTAGAAGGTTCGCTTGATGACGGCAGCAAGGTTAACAGACAACTGTCGTTCGATAACTGGACATAGGTTCAGGCTTTGATATCAGCTTCTAAGTCCCCAAACTATGTTCTACTACCCGGGGAAAGCCTTGGTGCTATAAGGTATGGTAACCTTTTGATAGAGTTCTAAAAGGAAACTTGGTGATGTGCAACCACTTTGTGCTGAATGTACTGTTATGATGACATGGGTTGGTGTCTTCAGCTCAATATCTGTGGTTAAAAACTTTAAAAGGTTGACAGTCTTGGAACTGTGCCTCGAGTCCTCCATTCCTCATCTTTCTAGGAGTTGGCTGCTTGGTTCTGTAGGCCAAGGTGTCCACAATAGTGTGAGATTGCAGGGACAAGGCTGGAGGTCTTTGGGCCTAGGTCTTTTGACTAGATCTTGTTACCAATTGGATGATCTTAACGCCGTGGCCTTGAGTATACCTACTCCTTTTAGAGGCTCCAGAATTGTTTCAGATTTCCACGGTCTCCATTTTACTTTTTCTTCCTGAAGAAGGCTTTTATTCTGAGCCAGGACCCCAGGCAACATGTGATCACAGAAAACCGTCTTGGAACTTGGTCGTACACCATCATTTCTGTCTATGTCGGAGAAAGTCAGATGAAACGCCGTGGGCTAATTTTTCACTTTTACTTCCTGGAACAGCGGCAGAGATTGGAACTGCAAAACCAAGGTGATAGAGATTTCCACATCTTTGTTTTTTTTTCTTTCTGTAAAAAAAAGGCTTTTGCTTTGAGCTAGGGTTCAGGCACCATTTGTTCATAGAAAACAGGCTTGGAAACTTGGGTTTACACCACCATTTCAGTCTATGTTCAAAAAAGTTGGAAGAATTACCATGGGATAATTGCTCAGATATCTTTCCTTGAAATAGTTGTAGGGATTAGAACTGCAAATCCAAGGTCAGAGCCTAGGTTCCTAAGAGGCCATAGAGGTAGAAGACAAGGTATTAGGTTTCTAGATAGGACTGAAGTTACATGAGGACAGGCTTACCCTTCACTTTTAGTTGGGCTATCTTCAAGTTTTTACACAAGACAAGCTTCATGCGTTGGTTGCCAGTCTCCCTCATATTTTTGTTAGGAAAAGACAGGTTTTGTACCTTGAGCCGTGTCACCAATTTAAATCCTCACAAGAGAAAATGATGTAGTGCTCCTTTTGTAGCGATGAGTGCATTTCCCTGAAAAAGTTTACATCAGCATTGAGAAGTCATTAGTCTATGTGGATCAGGTTTTGGCTGAGACAGACTCCCAACTCTCCTCCAATTGAATGTCGTATCCACATTAGAAATTACATTTGAAGTCAATAGTGTATGCGGGCAGTCAATAATCTTTAATTTACCTCTAGCTTTGTCTGTTTGTCAAGAAAACTGTCTTATGATCGTGGAAGTAACAGTTGTACATTGGCAGTGTTGATAATTGAGCCTGATTGTGCTTTGAGGCAGTGACTAGATGGTGGTGGATACAACAGCCGATGTTTTTCTGTATTGTAGGGAAAATGCTGAGTCATTGTGAAGATACCACTTGGTAATGGTAAGAACAGCTGCATCAGAATTTCTCCATAAAAAACCCTCAGACTACAGATCCTGAGAGGGACTGGCTTAACCACCATGGAAAGAAAACTGAAATATTGACATTTAGACTGTTCCATCAACTTGTTCTAAAGAGGCTTATTTTAGCCTAGCAGAGTAAAGTGAGGTGGAAGTTATCTGGAAATCTTGTCATAAGAATTAGAGAATCTCATAATACTCACATGGCTTCCCTGCAGGATTCACGTGACTGTCAAGAGACATCCTTGAGAGAATCATGGAGAGTCACGTGATATTGTGTTGATGGTGTGAATCTCACTTTTAAGTTACCCATTCCATTCCTTGGTAAAATTTAGATAACCACTGAGAAAACGATAGTGTCTATGTAACACAGTCACCTATCTATCCTTCAATCAAAACGTCATGTCTGCATGAGAAGGTTCGCTTGAAGACAGAGACATGGGTGAACAGATAATTGTTGTTAGATAACTGGCCTTAGGTATCATCTGTGGTCAAACAATCTGCTTGAATGTAATGGAAACTCTGTCAAACATTAACTGCATTGATATTTGGAGCCTAAATCTGCTTGACGAAGCTATTTTAGAGTGGTAGAAACTGTAAGTGCTATTTTGCTGTAGTATACCAAAAATACTAAGTCATCATAAGTATAACTCTGAACAGTTTCATGTGGATCTTCCACACTATATTTTATACAGACCTTTGGACACTAGTGCCGACAAGGAATTGCTTAAAGGCCAATGACTCAATGCTGAATATTGAAAATAAGAGTTTATGAGATGCGTTTTGAAAACACTTGTGTGAAAATCACATGGAACTCACCTGAAAATCACTACCAAATCACTGGGGAATCATGTGGAGATCAAGTGAACACCTGGTGGAATTCACTTGGAGATCATAAAATACTCTGCACTAATCTGGTATCAACCAAGTGTCCAGTCTTATTGCTGTGGTCATAGGTTTTCACTTTACTTCATAGAATGAACCTGGATCCTGGAACCAGGATCCAGAGTATGAATTGTATTGCAAATGAGTTTACCTTATATATTAAATTGGCATTGTGTTGTGCTTTCAAACGTCCACCCAACT
The DNA here is from genome assembly GCA_003508835.1 of Eonycteris spelaea. Classification (NCBI taxonomy): domain Eukaryota; kingdom Metazoa; phylum Chordata; class Mammalia; order Chiroptera; family Pteropodidae; genus Eonycteris; species Eonycteris spelaea. The sequence goes on along the minus strand of PUFA01000504.1, from coordinate 176,690 downwards.
TAACCCAGTTCCATCAGAGGACTGCCTCCTAGGCCATGGACTTCCAATGACTTTTCTTTTCCTACTAAGAATGTCCTGTGACCTTTTGCCAAGTCCTCTTCTAAAGATTCGTTATATAAAGTTAGGCTAGATTCTGAGGGCCAAGGTTTTTGAGAAATTTGGGAAATACTTGGCTGTGATTCCAAGCTCCCCAATCAAGTGTTTTAAAAAACTGTCCAGGTTCCCACACTACCTTCTCTTACCAGAAGAAAGGCTTGGTGCTGCAAGGTATGGTCACATTTCAATAATCTTTTAAAAGAAAAATTGGTGATGTGGGACCAGGTTGTGCTGAATGTACTGTTATGAAAACACAGTTCTGGTGCCATCAGCCCAATTTCTACTATAAATGCTTTCAAGGCAGTACAGTCTTGGTGGAGGCACCGAGTCCTCCATTCTTTCTCCTCCTTGAGAATGACAGTTTTGGTCTATAGGCCAAGATGTCCACAAGAGTTTCAGGTAACAAGGGCCAGGGTGGAAGTTTGTGGGCCTAGGTTTTGAGACTGGACATTGTTACCAATTTGTTGGTCTTGACATTGAGGGACTGGGCTTTAGCCTTGTCCTTTTAGGAGGTCCATGCTTGGTTCGGATTTCCACAGACTGTTTTATTTTTTGTTCACTAAAGAAGGCTTTTGCTTTGAGACAAACACTTCGGGCAACATATGTTCACAGAGAACAAGCTTGGAACAGTGTGCCAATCTTTCAGTCTATGTTGGAGAAAGTCATACAAAATGTTTAAGCTAATTTATCAAATCTACTTTCTGGAAATAGAGGATGGGATTGTAACTGCAACCGAGGAGAGCACACTGAATCCTAGTAGTAAATTCAGGCAGGAGACAAGGTCCAGGTTTCGAGATAAGACACAAATTATATGAAGACAGATTTGCTCTGTGGCTTAGGTTATCCTATCTATTAGTTTTCAGAGACTACAGGCTTATTGCCTTGGTCCCCAGTCTCCCTTCTACTTTTTGTTAGAAAAAGACAGGCCTTGTGCCTTGTGCCCATGTCAGCAATCCTCACAAGGGAAGATGATGTAGTGATTTCTTTGAAGTGACAAGTGCATATAACTGACAAAATTCACATCAACACTAAGAAATCATTAGTATGCGTGGAACCGAAGGTGTTGGAGACAGACTTTGTACTGACCCCCAATCGAATGTCATGTCCACACTACAAATCTAATGTGAAGTCAATAGTGTATGAGGGCAGTGAATGATCTTTAATTCACCTATAGTTTTGTCTGATTGTCAGGAAAACTGCCTTATGTTCGTGTAGGCAACAGTTGAATAGTGGTGACATTGATAATTGAGCCTGAGTGTGCTGTGAGGCAGCATCTGGATAGTGGTGTAAGCAATAATCGCCATTTTTCTGTATTGTAGGAAAAATGCTGAGTCATTGTGAGGATACCAATTGATGGTGAAAAGAACAGCTGCCTCAAAATTTCTCTATACCAAACCTCAAACTACAAATTCTGAGAGGGACTGGCTTAACTACCAAGGAAAGAAAACTAAAATATTGACATTGAGGCTGTTCCATCAACATGTTCTGAAGAGGCTTATTTTTGACTAGCAGAGGAACATGAGGTAGCAGTCATCTGGATACCTCGTCAAAAAATTAGGGAATTTTGCAATACTCACGGGACTTCCCTGCCAGATTCATGTGACCATCAAGAGACAGGCCTGATGGCATCACAGGGAGTCACGTGATATTGGAATGATGGTGTGGTGCTCACTTTTGAGTTACTCATTTGCCTTCCTTGGTAAAATTTAGATAACCTCTGAGAAAATGATAGTGTCTGTGTTACATAGCACTTAACACCCCTTCAATTGAAAGGACATGTCTGCATGAGAAGGTTAGGTTAGCATTGTTTTTAGATAACTAGCCTTAGGTTTAATCTGTGGTCAGGCAACCAGCTCTCGAATATTAACTGCGTTGATTACTGGAGGTGAGTCTGCTTGACCAAGCTACTTTAGAGTGGTGGAAAGTGTAAGAGCCATTTTGATGTAGTCTAGCGAAAATGCTATGTCATTGTTAGTATAACTCTTAATGGCTTTATGTGGGACTCCTGAGCTACACTTTTATGTAGACCAATGGCCACTACTGTTGAGAAGGAATTCCTTAAAGTCCAAATGCTGAATATTAAAAATAAGAGTTTATGTGACAAAGTTTTGAAAATACTTGTTTGAAAATAGGGAAGAGAAATCAGGTGGAAGTCCCCTGAACATCACTTAGAAATCACTAGGGAATCACAAGAAGATCAAGTAAACACCTGGTCGAATTTACACTGGGACAAGGAATACCCTGCACTAATCTGGTATCAACCAAGTGACCAGTCTTCTTGCTGTGGCCATAAGTTTTCACTTTACTTCATAGAATGAACCAGTCTTCAGAGCATGAATCATATTGAAAACAACTTTACCTTATATATGAGATTGGCGTGGTGTTGTGTTTGCAAACGTCCAACCAACTTATCCTGGTTCCAGCAGAGGATGGCCTCCTAGGCCATAGACTTCCAATGACTTTTCTTTGCCTACGAAGAATGTTTTGTGACTCTTTGCCAAGTCCTCTACCTAATGATTCGTTATGGAATGTTAGGCTGGATTTTGTAATCCAAGGTCTTCATTCTAATTCCTAGAAATAGGAGCAATACTTGATTGTGATTCCAAGCTCCCCTACTGATATTTTTAAACAACAATCAGGAATTGCCCAGGTTTCTTAGTCCCACACTACCTGCTTTCACAAGAAGTAAGGATTGGTGACACAAGGTATGGTCACTTTTCAATAATTGTCTAAAAGAAAAATTGGTGGTGGGTAACAAGGTTGTGCTGAATTTACTGGTATAATGACACAAGGTTCATGCCATCGACCTATTTGTATTGTGAATACTTTCAAGGGTGTACAGTCTTGGAGGCATGCATCGAATCTTCCATTCTCCCTCCTCCTAGAAGATGACAGCTTGATGAAACCTATAGGGCAAGGTTTTCACAAGAGTTTCAGGTAACAAGGGCCAGGCTGAATGTTTGTGGGCCTAGGTCTTGAGACTGGACATTGTTAGCAATTGGATGATCTTGACTTTGTGGGCCTAGGCTTTAAATATGTTCTTTTAGGAGATCTAGGCTTGGTTAAGATTTCCACAGTCTTTTCTATTTTTACTTCCCTAAAGAAGGATTTTGCTTTGAGACAAGAACTTCAGGCAACATTTGTTCACATAGAACAGGCTAGGATCTGTGGGCTTACACCACAGTTTCAGTCTACGTTGGAGAAATGAGGAAGAAATGCGCTGGGCTAATATCTCAAATTTACTTTCTGGACGTAGAGTTAGGGATTGTTAACTGCAAGAACAGCACACTGGATCCCAATAGAAAATGCAGGCAGGAGACAAGGTCCTAGGTTTCAAGATAAAACTAAAATTACATGAGGACAGACTTGCTCTGTGTTTTAATTTGTCCAGTCTACTAGTTTTCAAGGAGGATAGGCTTAGTGCCCTGGTTCCCAGTCTTTCTTTAACTTTTTGTTAGGAAAAGAGGGCTTCTGCCTTGGTCTCATGTCATCAATCCACATCCTTAAAAGGGGAGATAATATAGTGCTTTCCTTGAAATGACGAGTGCATAGAACAGAAAATTCACATCAGCACTGAGAAATCATTAGTATGCTAGGAACCTAAGATGGCAGAGACAGACTTTGTACTCACCTCTGATTGAATGTCATGTCCACATTGTAAATCTTACGTGAGATCAATGGTCTATTTGGGCAGGAAATAATTTTTAATTCGCCTCTACTTTTGTCTGATTCTCAGGAAACCTGCCTATTTCAGTGGAGGCAGAAGTTACACATTGGCTACATTCATAATTGAGCCTGAGTGGCTGTGAGGCAGCGAGTAGTTAGCGGTTGAAACCTTGGCTGCCATATTCCTTTATTGTAGGAAAAATGTTGAGTCATTTTGAGGGTACCCCTTCATTGCAAAGAGAATGGCTGCTTAAGAATTTTTCTATCTTCAACCACAGACTAAAAATCTGTGAGAGACTTGCTTAATATATATGGAAAAAATGCTAAGACACTGACAGTGAGGTTGTTTCTTCAATGTATTCTGAAAAGGCTTTTATTAGTCTAGCAGACATAATGAGATGGAAATTGCCTGGAAATGTCATACTCATGAGGCTTTCACAAGGGATTCACGTGATCAGAAGGAGACTAGCCTGAGGGCAACACACGAAAATCATATGAAAATTGGGGTGATGGTGTGGTGCTGACTTTTGTGTTATGCTTCTACATTCCTTGGTAAAATTCACATAAGCACTGAGAAATCAGATTACCTGTGTAATAGGGCCACATACCAGCCTTCAATTGATAGGTCAGGTCTGCATAAGAAGACTTGCTTATTGACAGCGGCAAAGGCTAACACATACTTGTCGTTAGATGACTGCCCTGAGGTTTCATCTCTGGTCAGACAACCTGATTCTATACAATGGGAGCAGCAGTCACACAATAACTGCATTGAAATTTAGAGTCTGAGTCTGCCTTAGATGGTGGGAACTCCAAGCACTATTATGCTGTATTATAGCAGAAATGCTGAGTCATTGTAAGCATAACCTTAATGATTCTGATGGAAGATCCACACTGTTCTTTAAGGTGGACCTTAGGCTACTACTGTAAGAAATTGCTTAAAAGCAATGATTCGATGTTGCAATATTGAAAAGAAGAGTTTATGAGAAGTGTTTTGAAAGCATTTGTTTGAGGATAGGGGAAGAGGAATGAGGTAGAAGTCACCTGAAAATCACGTAGTACTCACCAGGGAATTACATGGAGTTTCAATGAATACCCGGAGGGATTCACATGGGGATCAAGGAAGACCCGGCAGGAATCTGGTGTTTACCAGGTGACTAGTCTTGTTTTGCTGTGGCTGTAGGTTTTCACCTTACCTCTTGCAATGGATCAGGTTTCAGTTTGTGAAATGTTTTGCACTCAAGTGTACCCTGCAAATGGGACTGGCATGGTGTTGTATATTCAAATGTTCACATCACTTATCCTAGTTCCAGCAGAGTACTGTGTCCTGAGCCATGGACATCCATCGATATTTTTTTCCTACGTAGAAGGTCTTGTAACCATGTGCCATGTACTCTATCTGTATATCCATTAAATAAAGTTAGGTTAGATTAATTGTGCCAAGGTCTACACTCTACTTGCTGGAAATAAAAGCAATGCTTGGCCGTGTGTACAGGCTTTCCAATGGAATAACTTACAAAAACAGTTCAGCTTAGATCCAGCTTTTTTAGTGACCAAACTATGTTCTAAGCCAGGGGAAAGGCTTGGTGCTGTAAGGTATGGTCACCTTTCAATAATTGTATGAAAGGAAAATTGGTGGTGTGGAACCAGTTTGTGCTGAATGTACTGTTATCATGACACAGGTCATGTCTTCAGCCCAGTTTCTATAATAAATACTTTAAAGTGAAGACAATCTTGGAACCATGCACTGAGTCCTCCATTCTTCTTTTTTCTAGGAGATGACAGCTTGATTCTCTAGACTGAGGTGTTCATAATAGTTTCTGATATCAGGGGCTAGGTTGCATGTTTCTGTGCCTAGGTCTTCAGACTGAGTATTGTTACCAATTGGATGATCTTGACATTGTCACCCTGAATTTAACCTCTTCCTTATAGGTGGTCCAGGCTTGGTTCAGATTTCCACAGTCTCTGTTTTATATTTTCTTCCATAAAGAAACTTTTGCTTTCATCCAGGGCTCCAGACAACATTTGTTCACAGAAAACCAGCTTGGAACTTGGGCTTCTGCAACCATTTCAGTTTATGTTGGTGAAAGTTGGAAGAAATGTTGTGGGCAAATTTCTCAGATATACTTCCTGAAAATAGGGGCAGGGTTTGGAACTGCAAAGCCAAGGTCAGCACCCTTGTACCTTATAGAAAATAGAGGCTGGAGACAAGGTCCTAGGTTTCTGGATAAGACTCAAATTATATGAGGACAGACTTGTCCTGTGGTTAGCTTATTCTATCTACTAGTTTTCAGAGAGAATAGGCTTCATGCCTTGTTCCCAGTCTCCCTTCTGATTTTTGTTAGGAAAGATAGGCATTTGCATTGGGCCCATGCCATCAATTCACATGCTCACGAGTGAAGATGATATAGTGCTTTCTTTGAAGTGACGAGTGCATATAACAGAAAATTCACATCAACACTGAGAAATCATTAGTATGCATGGAACCGAAAGTGGCCGAGACAGACTTCGTACTGACCTCCAATTGAATCTCATGTCCACATTACAAATCTCATGTGAGGTAAACGGTATATGTGGGCAATCAATGATCTTTAACTTGCCTCTACTTTTGTCTGTTTGTCAGGAAAACTGCCTGTGTCAGTGAAGGCAGATCACACATTGGCTGTGTTCATAATTGGGCCTGCGTGTGCTGTGATCAGTGAATGGGTATGGGTTGAAACCATAGCTGCAATATTGCTTTATTGTAGGAAAAATGCTGAGTCATTGTGAGGTTACCTCTTCATTGCCAAAAGAACAACTGCTTAAGAATTTCTCAATATCAAACCGAAGACCAAAAAAGCTGCAAGAGACTGGCTTAACCAATATGGGAAAAAAGCAGAGATACTGACATTGAGGCAGTTTCCTCAACATGCTCTGAAAAAGCTTGTATTAGCCTAGCAGAGGTTATGAGGTAGAAGTCACCTAAAATCACATACCAAGAATTAGGAAATCTCACAACACTCACACAGAGGCTGTCCTGCAGGATTCATGTCACCAGGAAGAGACTGGACTGAGGGCAACACACAAATATCACACAAAATTGGGGTGATGGTGTGGTGCTGACTGATGTGTTATGATTCTACATTCCTTGGTAAAATTCACATAAGCACTGAAAATCAGATTACCTGTATAACATAGCCATGTAACAGCCCTTCAATCAAAAGGTCATGTCTGCATGAGAAGATTTGCTTGTGGACAGTGGCATAGGCTAACACATACTTGTCATCAGGTAACTGTTCTGAGGTTTCATCTCTGGTCAGGCAACCTGCTTGTATACGAGGGCAGCAGTCACACATTAACTTCATTGAAATTTAGAGGCTGAGTCTAAATGATGAAGCAATCTTAGAGCGGTGGAAATCCCAAGAGCCATTATGCTGTATTGTGGCACAAATGCTGAGTCATTTAAGCATAACCCTTAATGGTCTGGTGGAAGACCCACGCTATTCTTGAAGGTGAACCTTAGGCTACTACTGTTGAGAAGAAATTGCTTAAAAGCCAATGACCTAATGATGAAATATTGAAAATAAATGTTTATGAAACGTGTTTTGAAAACCCTTGTTTGAGGACAGAGGAAGAGTAATAAGATGGAAGTCACCTGAAAATCATGTAATATTCACCAGGGAATTACATGGAGGTCAAGGGAACACCTGGAGAAATTCGCGTGTGGATCCAGGAAGACCCTGCAGGAATCTGGTGTCTATCAGGTGAGAAGTCTTATTGCTGTGGCTGTAGATTTTCACCTTACTTCACAATGAATCAGGCTTTAGTTTGTGAAATGTTTTGCACTCTAGTGAGCCCTGTAAATGAGACCAGCATGGTGTTGTGTATTCAGACATCCACCCAACTCACCCTAGTTCCGGCAGAAGACTGGGTCCTGGGCCATGGACTTCCATCGACATTTTTTCTGACTAAGAAGGTCTTGTGACCGTGTACCATGTCTTCTATCTAAAGATTCGTTAAGTAAAGTTAGGCTAGATTCTGTGTGTAAAGGACTCCACTCTACATTGTGTAAATAAAAGCATGCTTGACTGTGCTTCCAATCTCTCCAATTGAGTAACTTACAAAACAGTGCAGACTTTGTTCTAGGCTTAGTGACCAAACTATGTTCTATTACAAAGGGAGAGGTTTGGTGCTGTAAGATACGGTCACCTTTCAATTATTGTGTAAAAGGAAAATTGGTGACATGGAACCAGTTTGTGCTGAATGTGCTTTTATGATGACACAGGTTGGTGTCCTCAGCCCAATTTTTAAAAATACTTTAAAGGGAGAACAGTCTTGGAACCATGCACTGAGACCTCCATCTTTCTTCCTTCTAGGAGATGACAGCTACATACTGAAGGCCAAAGTGTCCACAATAGATTCAGGTAGCAGGGGCAAGCCTGGATGTTTGTGGGCCTAAGTCTTCAGAGTAGGTATTTTTACCAATTGGATGAATTTGAGATTATGGACTTGAGTTGAACTGCTTCCTTTTAGGTGGTCCAGGTTTGGTTCAGATTTCCATATTCTTTGTTTTATTTTTTCTTTCATATAGAAGACTTTTGCTTTGATCCAGGGCTCCAGGAAACATTTGTTCACAGAAAATGGGCTTGTAACTTGTGCTTAAGCCATCATTTCAGTCTATGTCAGATAAAGTTGGAAGAAATGCTGTGGGCTAATTTCTCAGGCCTACTTCCTGGAAATAGGAGAAGAGATTGGAACTGCAAAAGCAAGGTCAGCACCTGGATCATAATAGGAAATACAGGCAGGATACAAGGTCCTAGGCTTCTAGATAAGACTCAACTTACATGAGGACAAGTTTGCTCTTTGAATTAAGTTCTCCTATCTACTAGTTTTCAGAGAGGACAGGCTTCGTACTTTGGGTCCCAATCTCTCATCTACTTTTTGTTAGCAAAAGACAGGCCTTGTGCCTTGAGCCCGTGTCACCATTCCATATCCTCACAAGGTAGGATGATGTATTGCTCCCTTTATAGTGACATGTGCATAGCACTTAGAAAATTCACATTGGCACTGAGAAGTCATTAGTCTAAGTGAAGCAGAAGATTCCCAAGACAGCCTCCTACTGTCCTCCAATCAAATGTTGTGTCCACATTACAAATCTAATTTGAAGTCAACGGTATGTGTGGGCTGTCAGTGATCTTTGCTTCGACTCTAGTTTTGTCTGTTTGTCAGGAAAACTGTCTTATGTTCGTGGAGGCAACAGTCACACATTGGCAGCATAGATAATGGAGCCTGAGTGTGCTGTGAGGCAGCGATGGAGAGTGGTTGGAACAATAGCTGCCATTTTTCTGTATTGTAGGAAAAATGCTATGTCATTGTGAGAATACCACTTGATGGCAAAAAGAACGGCTGCCTTAGTATTTCTCTACACCAACCCCGGCCTACAAATTTCAAGAGGGACTGGCTTAACCACCAAGATAAAAAAAACTGAGATATTGACATTGAGACTGTTCTATTGACATGTTCTGAAGAGACTTATTTTAGGCTAGCAGAGAAGTGAGGTGGAAGCCGCCTGGAAATCTCATAAGAATTAGGGAATCTCGTGTTATTCACAAGGCTTCCCTGCGGGATTCACGTGCCGCCATGAGACGGGCCTGAGGCAATCACAGGGAGGCATGTGATATTGGGTTGATGGTGTGGCACTCACTTTTGAGTTATCCTCCTCCATACCTTTGTAAAATTTAGATAACCACTGAGAAAATGATAGTGTCTGGATATCATAGCCACAGATTGGCCCTTTAATCAAAAGGTCATGTTGTTATTGTAGTTGCCAGCCCCTAATAGACACGTGGATCACCAGAAATCAGTGAGTTATAGGAAACACACTCTTTATTCAGCCAGCTGGGTCTGCCAGGGGTATGCAGACCCCAAATCAAGCAGAACTGAAAGGCAGATGTACAGGGTTTTTAAGCCCTAAACCCACACCTAAATCTATTTTTCTTCTTTTCACTAACTGTCAACCAACAGGCGTAACTTGTTTCGGTTGTACACACGAGGGTACAGAAGCAGAAGGCTTATTTTTATTCAACCTTAACTGAACTTGCCTACAAGGTAGAGCATTATGTTCCCATGGGCAATAGCCAAGCAGTTATTTTCCAGCCAGCACAATGTCTGCAGGAGAAGATTCTCTTGAGGACGGCGGCATAGGTTAACAGAAAATTGTTGTTAGATAACTGACTTACCTTTCATCTGTGTTCAGGCAATCCAGTTGAACACAATGGGAGTTGCCGTCGAACATTAACTGCCTTGATATTTGGAGGCTTGATGAAGCTACTTTCGAGAGGAGGAAACTGTAAGTGTTATTTTGCTGTAACATAGCAAAAAGTCATTGTGAGTATAACTCTGAATGGCTTCATGTGGGACTCTTGCACTTTTCTTTTATGTGGACCTTTTGCTACTACTGTTGACAGGGAATTGATTAAGGGCCATTGACACAATTCTGAATGTTGAAAATAAGAGTTTATGAGAAGAGATTTGAAAACACTTGTGTAAAAATAGAAGCAGAGGAATAGGGGCAAATCACTTGAAAATCACTTAGAAATCACTAGAGAGTCACGGGAGATCAAGTAAACACCTGGTGGAATTCACATTGGGATCAAGGAATACCCTGCACTAATCTGGTATCTACCAAATGACCAGTTTTATTGTTGTGGCCGTAGGATTTCAATTTACTTCGTAGAATGAAGCAGACTATAGAGCATGAATCGTATTGCAAACGAGTTTACCTTGTTTCAGCAGAGGACTGCCTTTTAGGCCTTAGATTTCCAATGAATTTCTTTTTCCAATCAAGAATATCTTGTGACCGTTTGCAAAGTCCTCTATCTAAAAATCATTATGTAAAGTTAGGCTAGAATCTGTGGGCCAAGGTGTCCACTCTACTTTCTAGAAAGTGGAGCAATACTTGGTTGTGATTCCAAGCTCTCCATTCAAGTGTTTTAAAGAACAATCTAAGCTTTGGCCAAGTTTCTTAGTGCCCAGACTACTTTCTCTAAGAAGAAGAAAGGCTTGGCAGTGCAAGGTATGGTCATCTTTAAATAATTGTCTAAAAGGAAAATTGATGACGTGATACCAGGTTGTGCTGAATGTACTGTTATGATGACACAGGCTTGGTGCCATTGACTCGATTTCTATCGTAAATGCTTTCAGAATTGTGGAATCTTGGAGGTGTGCACCTAGTCCTCTATTTGTCCTACTCCTAGGAGATGATAACTTGGTTCTATAGTCAAGGTGTGCACAAGAGTTTCAGGTAACAAGAGCCATGCTGGATGTTTGTGGGCCTACGTCTTGGGACTGGACATTGTTACCATTTATGTGGTCTTTCATTGTGGGCCTGTGCTTTAACTATTTCCTTTTAGGAGGTTAGGGCTTGGTTCAGATTTCCGCAGTCTTCGTTTCATTTTTTTCTTTTCTAAATGCAAGAGCCAGCCGGCTAAAGTCGAACAGCACCTAAAAGAGAGGGGTGAAGCCTAAGGAAAAAAAAAAAGACAGGAAAGCGTTTCGGGAGGGCATACAGTCAATGCTGCAGACTCGTCTTTATTTAGCTCAGCCTTCATATATGTTTTAGGATACAATAGCAAAGCACAAGGTATGTCATTTGAATGCTAACATTCACACAAGATCATATAACATTCTTGTTATCTGGGATGTAACACATTCCATTACCTTAAAAGGATTTCTTTAGGAGGCAAACCTCCCCTCCAGGGTCAGTACTGATTAAATTAACCATTTGCTTCCTTTAACCATTGATAACATAGTCTCAGCAGCTGCTTTAGGGCTCCAAGCAGTCTCAGCAACTGTTTTATGGCTCCCAAACTATGTGACACCTACAGTGCCTTGCAATGGCTCCCAACATCTAAAGAAGGCTTTTGCATTGAGAGAAAATCTTCAGGCAAAATTTGTTCACAGAGAACAGTCTTGGAACTGTGGCTTATGCCACCCTTTTAGTTTATGTTGGAGAAAGTCAAAAGAAATGCTGTGGGCTAATTTCTCAAATCCACTTTCTAAAAATTAGAGGTAGAGGTTGTAACTGCAACCAAGGACAGCACACTTGATCCCAATAGGAAATGTAGGGTGGAGACAAGGTCCTAGGTTTTGAATTAAGACCCAAGTTACATAAGGACAGACTTGCCCTGTGGTTTAAGTTATCATATCTACTAGTTTTCAGAGAGGATTGGCTTAATTCCCTTGGTCCAGGTTTTCTTCTACTTTTTGTTAGGAAAAGACAGGTCTTGTGCCTTGGGCCAATGCTGCCAATTTACATCCTCACAGTGGAAGACAATGTGGTGCTTTCTTTGAAGTAACGAGTGCATACAAATGAGAAAATTTACATCAACACTCAGAAATCATTAGTATGCATGGAACTGAAGTGGACGAGAAAGACTTCGTACTGACCTCCAATCGAATGTCACGTCCATATTATAAATTTTATGTGAGGTCAACGGTATATGCGGGCCGTCAGTGATCTTTAATTCACCTCTACTTTTGTATGGTTGTCAGTTAAACTGCCTGTATTAGTGGAGGCAGATGTCGCACATTGGCTGTAGTGATAATTGTTCCTGAGTGTGCTGTGAGGCAGCAAATGAATAGTGATTGAAATCATAGCTGCCTTATTGCTTTATTTAGGAAAAATACTGAGTCATTGTGAGGATACTTTTTATTGAAAAAAGAACAGTACTAAAAAATTTCTCTATATCAAACCACAGCCTGAAAATCTGCGAGACACTGGCTAAACCAATATGGAAAAAGAGCTGAAATACTGACATTGAAGCAGTTTCTTCAACGTGTTATGAAAAGGGTTGTATTTGCCTAGCAGAGGTAATGAGGTGGAAGTCACCTGGAAATCTCATACCAAGAATTGGGGAATCTTGCAATACTCACAAGGTTTTCCCATGGGATACATTGGACCAGGAAGAGACTGGCCTCAAGGCAACACACAAAAATCATGTGAAATTGGGGTGATGGTGTGGCACTCATTTTTGTGTTATGCTTCTACATTCCTTGGTAAAATTCACATAAGCACTGAGAAAATAAGTTTACCTATGTGACATAGCCACCAAACAGCCTTTCAATTGAAAGGTCGGGTCTACATGAAGATTTGCTTGAGGTCGGAAGCATAGGCTAAGACACACTTGTCATTTGATAACTGCCCTGAGGTTTGGTCTTTAGCCAGGCAACCTGCTTGTATACAATGGGAGCAGCAGTCGCACATTAGCCACGTTGAAATGTAGAGGCTGAGTCTGAATGACGAAGCTACCTCAAAGCAGTGGGAACACTAAACACCCTATGCTGTATTGTAGCAGAAATGCCATGTGATTGTGAGCATAACCCTTAATGGAACTGGTGGGAGATGAATGCTATTTTTGAAGGTGAAGCTTAGGCTACAATTCTTAGAAGAAATTGCTTAAAGGCCAATGACTCCATGCTGAAATATTGAAAATAAGAGTTTATGAGATGGGTTTTCAAAACACTTGTTTGAGGATGGGGAAAGAGGAATAAGGTGGAAATCACCTGAAAATCATGTAGTAATCGACAGGGAATTACATGGAAGTCAAGTGAATACCTAGAGGGATTCTCATGAGGAACACGGAAGATCCTGCAGGAATCTGGTATCTACCAGGTGACTAGTGTTATTGCTCTGGCTGTAGATTTTCACCTTACCTCTTACAATAAATCAGACTTCAGTTTGTGAAATATTTTGCACTCGTGCATACCCTGCAAATGAGACCAGCGTATGTTTGTGTATTCAAGTGTCACACAACTTATCCTGGTTGTAACAGAGGCCTGGGTCCTGGGCCATGAACTTCCATTTAATTTCCTCCTACCAAGAAGTTCTTGTGACTCTGTGCCATGTTTTCTATCTAAAGATCCTTAAAGTAAAGGTGGGTTAGATTCTGTGTGCCAAGGTCTCCACTGTACTTGGCTGTGCTTCCAGGCTCTCCAATCAAGTAACTTACAAAACATTTCAGGTTTTGATCCAAGTTTATTAGTGCCCAAACTATGTTCTATTACCAGGGGAAAGACTTAGTGTTGTAAGGTATGGTCACCTTTCAATAACTGTATTAAAGGAAAATTGGAGTGAAGGAACCAGTTGTGCTGAATGTATTGTTATGATGACACAGGTTAGTGCGTTTGGCCCAATTTTTTTGTAACTACTTTCAAGGGAAGACCGACTTGGACCATGTGCTGAGTCCTCCATTCTTCCTTTTTCTAGGAGATGACAGGTTGATTCTGTAGGTCAATGTGTCCACAATAGTTTCAGGTAGCAGAGGCCAGTCTGGATATTTGTGGGCCTAGGTCTTCAGACTGGATATTGTTACCAATTGGATGATCTTAACTATGTGGCTCTGAATTTAACTGCTTTCTTTTAGGTGGTCCAGGTTTGATTTAGATTTTCATAGACTTCGTTTTATTTTTTCTTCCATAAAGAAGGCTTTCACTTTGAGCTGGGTTCTAGACAACATTTGTTCATAGAAAACAGGCTTGGAACTTGTGGTACACCACAATTTCAGTCTATGTCAGGGAAAATCAGAAAAAAAATGCTGTGGGCTAATTTCTCAGGTCTACTTCCTGGAAATAGGGGTAGTGATTGGAACTGCAAAACCAAGGTAAGCATCCTGATTCCTAACAGGAAATAGAGGCTGGTGAGAAGGACCTACGTTTCTAGATAAGACTCATATTATAATAGGACAGATTTGTCCTGTAGTTTTAGGTCATCCTATCTACTAGTTTTCTGAGAAGATAGGCTTAGGGCCTTGGTTCCCAGTCTCCCTTCTAATTTTGTTAGGAAAAGACAGGCTTTGTGCCTTGGGCTCATGTCACAATCTACATCCTCACAAGAGAAGATGATGTAATGCTTACTTTGAAGTGACGAGTGCATATAATTCAGAAAATTCACATAAACTGTGAGAAATCATTAGTATGCATGGAACCGAAGATATCTGAAATAGAGTTCGTAATGACCTCCATCAAATATCATGTTCACATTACAAATCTTATGTGAGGTAAACGCTATATGAGGGTATCAATGATCTTTAATTTGCCTCTACTTTTGTCTGTTTTTCAAGAAAATTGCCTATGTCGGTGGAGGCATAGGTCCCACTGCGGCTGCATTCATAATTGAGCCTGAGTATATTGTGAGGAAGTCAATGGAGAGCTGTTGAAACCATAGCTGCCATATGCTTTATTGTAGCAAAAATGCTGAGTCATTTTGAGAATACCTCTTCATTGTAAAAAGAATGGCTACTTAAAAAATTTCTCTATATCAAATCACAGACTGAAAATCTGCAAGAGACTGGCTTAACCAATATTTTTTAAAAAGCTGAGATAGAGGCAGTTGCTTCAATGTGTTCTAGCAGAGGTAATAAGGTGGAAGACACCTGGAAATATCTTCACAGGAATTAGAGAAATTCATGATACTCACGAGGCTTTCCTGCTGGATTCACATGACTCACAAGAGATAAGCCACCAAGAAAAAAGAAAACTGAGATATTGACATTGAGACTTCTATCAACGTGTTCTGAAGAGGCTTATTTTAGCCCCATAGAGGAAAGTGATTGGGAAGTCTCCTGGAAATCTCGTCACAAGAATTAGGTAATCTCGCAATACTCACAAGGCTTCCCTGAGCGATTCATGTGAACGTCAAGAGGCAGGTCTGAGGGCATCGCAGTGAGTCATGTGATATTGAGCAGATGGTGTGACTCTCACTTTTGAGTTACATTTCTTCATTTGTTGGTAAAATTGAGATAACCACTGAGAAAATAATAGTGTCTGTGTAACATAGTGACATAATGGCCCTTCAATTGAAAGGACACGTCTGCATGAGAAGATTTGCTTGAGAATGGTAGCATAGGTTAACAGACAATTGTTAGGTAACTAGACTTAGGTTTTATCTGTGGTCAGGAAACCTGCTTAAACACAATGGAAGCTGTTGTCGAACATTAGCTGCATTGATATTTGAAGGCCAAGACTGCTTGACGAAATGCTTTAGAGCAGTGTAAACTGGAAGCATCATTTTGCTGTCGTGTAGCAAAAATGCTGAGTCATTGCTGTTATAATTCTTAATGGCTTCATGTGGGACTCCCACACTACATTTTTATGCAGACCATTGGCCACTACTATTGACACTTAGTTGAGGATAGGGGAAGAGAATTAAGGTGGAAACCAGCTGAATAATATGTAGCAATCACTAGGGAATCATGCAGTATGGTCATGTTAACACCTGGTGGGATACACATGGGGGTCATGGCAGTCCTTTGTCACTCAGGTGACCAGTCTTGTCCTTCAGGGCATAGGTTTTCACTCTACATCTTAAAACAAACCAGGCTTGATTGTGTGTGTAACATTTTCCACTCCAGTTTACCTTGAAATTGAGACCGGAATGCTGTCATGTTTTAAAACATCCACACTACTTTCTCTGGTCCAGGCAGTAGACAGGGTCCTGAACCATAGACTTCTATCTGCTTTTTTTTTTTTTTTTCAAGATGGTCTTTTTACGTGTGCAATGTCCTCCACCAAAGGTTCTGTTATGAAAATTTAGGCGAAACACTCTGGCCCAAGGTCTTCACTCTAATTCCTGGAGGTAGGAACAATGTTTAGTCATGTTCCCAATCTTCTCATTCAAATTCCTAAAAGAAGGGTCCAGGCTTTGTGCCAAGTTTGTAAGTACCTACACAATCTTCTCTTACCAGTGGAAAGCCTTGGCGCTGTAGGTTACAGTCACCTTTCAACCAATGGCAAAAGGGAAAATTGGTGATAAGGGACCAGATTGTGCTGAATGGACCATTAGGATGACAGAAATTGGGTTTCATCAGCCGACATTTCTCTCATAAATAATTTAAAGGGAGAAGAGTCTTCTCTTGGTGCCACGAACCAAGTCCTCCGTATTTCCTACTGCTAGGACATGACATCTTGGTTCTGTGGACCAACGTCTCTCCAAGGTATTCTGGTACAAGGGTCCAGGCTGGGTGTCGTGAACCTAGGTCTTCAGTCTGGACTTTATTACCAATTGGTTGGTCTAGACCTAATGGAGTTGTGTCTGCCAACTCTTTTCTATTAGGAGTTCCAGCCTTTGTGCCAATTTCAACAGTCTCCATTCT
Source organism: Eonycteris spelaea (assembly GCA_003508835.1). Lineage (NCBI taxonomy): Eukaryota > Metazoa > Chordata > Mammalia > Chiroptera > Pteropodidae > Eonycteris > Eonycteris spelaea. The sequence continues at coordinate 159,801 of PUFA01000504.1, read as the reverse complement.
AGTTTCTCTTTTATAAAGAGGGCTTGTTTTTATGTGCCTAGGACCAAAGGTGACATTTCTTCAGAGAGGACAGGCTTAGAAACTTGACCTCTGGCCACCACTTCATTGTTCATTAGGGAAAGACAGAAGGAATGTTGTGGGCCAATTGCTCAACTCTACTTCCTGAGAATAGGTGAAGGGATTGGCCTTCTCCAGTGAGCGGGGTGTCCCACAGTGTCCTGGCCCCAGTTCTGAGAGCTTATACCTTTGATCTGGCCACTTGCTTGTGTCTGTGGGCAGCTGAGCAGATGGCCGGTGAGGCAGCAGCCATTTTGGAAGGTGCTGTGCTGTGGAGCATGGGGGCTGAGCTGTCCTGTACCAATATGTGGGGAAAATCCTGGTGGCACAGGACACATTTCAATTCTTCCCCCGGTCTCAGCCAGGGATTTCAAGTCCTTAACCCCCCTTTGAATGAATTCAGCTCCTCGTCCTTACAGATCGACATGTGGAAGCAACACAACACCGGAGGGCAGGTCCCCTCCTCCCCCACTCTGCACGGTTGTGGGTGTCACTCCCAGCTTCATGGCCGAGAGCAAGGCGGGTCACCCTGTGGTCACTAGGCCCACTGGGGAGCCTGTGGAGGCACTCTGGTTACTGATTAGAAATCCAGGCAGGAAACAACATCCTAAGACATGAGTTAAGATTCTCTGACTTGAGCACAGCCTCATTCTGTGGGGTAAGTTCTCCTGTCTGCTAGTTTTCAAATAGGACAGGCTTATTGCCATGGACCCCAGTCTGCCTTGTATTGTTGTGATTAGACAGACTTTGTGTCCTGGAGTGGATTCACCACTCCACATCCTCTTAAGGAAAGATAATGTTGCTGGTTTGAATGAAATCCTCTATTCTTCCTTTTGTTCTGAGAAATCAGCTTTATTTGTGTGCCATACACTTCACATGAGTTTCTGTTCGCAGGGGCGACCTTGGGTGTACTGTGAGTAGTTGTTTCTTCAAATCTTTATGGATTCAGATGACCTTGACCTTGAAAGACTGGGTCTGCACTATAGTTCTGGTGTGGAGAGTCCCAGCTTGGTGTCACAGGCCTAAGTCTTCATCCCAGTTTCCTTTGCATAAAGTATGTCTTGTTGCTCTGAGTCTAGTACACCACTTGACATTCGTTCAGAAAGATCTGGCTTAGTGCCATGAGTCCAGGCCACCACTTCAGTCTCTGGTGTGAAATGAGAGAAGAAATGGTATGGGATGAGGTCTCCTCTCTACCTCATGGAAAAGGTTAAGGGATTGGAATGTCAAGTCATCATTCTCGCTCTAAGAAAAATTCCCGAACTGGAATCAAGGTTCTAGTACTCCAAAAAAGATATTTTTTCCCAGAGAAAACACAGGCCTTGCAATTTAAATTCTCCAATCTACTAATTTTTAATGAAGATGGGTGTGTTGGCTTTAGGCAAGAGCTCCATTGTATTCTTGTGATGAAGAAAGTGGCTTTTTGTCATGGGCCCTGGTCTCAGTGTACATCACTTGAAGGGAGGACACTATTATTCTCATGAACAAAGGAGTCCTTTCTTTTCTGTAAGAGTACACAGCTTTGGTCTTTGGGCCATTCACTGCACATTAGTTTCTGTCACAAGGTCTAGGATGCTGGTAGTATGAGTAGGCCTTTTTCTTAATTTTTTCAAAAGTAGACAATGTTAACCTCGGATCAAGGCCATGCGAGGGTTCAATAGGATATCGTGACCGCCCTGTCGGAGTCACATACCCATCGAGAGAATAGCTAGTATGAAAAATAGGAAGATAATGTTAAAGATGAGGCTGATGTAGTGTTACCTTTGGAATGGCATGTCACTTGATAAAATTCACATAAACTCTAAGAAAACATTAGTCCATATAACAGAGGGTGGCTAAGACAGCCTCCTAAGTGACTTCCAATTGAATCTCATGTCCACATTACAAATTATGTGAGGTCAATGGTATATGCAGCCAGGCAAAATCATAAATTCACTTCAGGTTTTGTCTGTTGTGAGAAAACCTGCATAATTACACTGGAGGCCCTGGTCACACAATGGCCGCATTGAAAACTGGGGACTCAATGTCTTGTGAAGAAGTGACTGGATAGTGGTGAAAACAACAGCACCCATTTTGCTATATTGTAGGTAAAATTTTGAGTCATTGTGAGGATACGTCTTCATGGCGGATAGAATGGCTCTCTCAGAATTCCTCTATAGTAAACGTCAGACAAAAATTTCTGAGAGGGACTGGCTTAATGACCATATATAGAAAGCTGAGATATTGACAGTGAGAGAGTTTCTCAATGTGCTATGACAAACCTTGGTTTAGGACAGCAGAAGAAAATGAGGTGAAAGTCACTTCAAAATCTCATAGCATGGACTACATAATCTCATGGTACTCACGGGGCGGCCCGCGGCAATCACGCAGTCATCAAGAGACTGTCCTGAGAGCATCACAGGGAGATCATGAGACTTGGGTGATGGTGTGGCTTTCATTTTAGAGTTACCCTTCTACGTTTCTTATTAAAATTCTCATAAACTCTAAGAAAAGGAGAGCCCATGTGTAACAAGGTGTAACTGAGACAGCCACCTCACTGTCCTTCAATTGAATGGTCATGTCTGCATGAGAATATTTACTTGAGGAAAGCAGTGTAGGCTACCAAACAATGATTATTTTATAACTGGCCTGAATTTTCATCTGCTTGAAGGCAATGGGAGCAGCTGTTCCATATCAACCGTGCTCTAATTTAAAGGCTGAGTCTGCTTGATGTAGCTACTTTAGAGGTGGAAAAGCAGACATAATCTTGCTGTATTGTAGCAAAAAATGCTGAGTCATTGTGTTTCTAAGTCTTAATGGCTTCCGGTGTGACTCCCACACTATTCTTGGATGTGGACCTTAAGTCACTACTGTCAAGAGGTTATCGTTTATGGCCAATGCATCGATGCTGATATATTGAAAATGAAGAGTTTCTGAAACTTGTTTTGAAAATCTTTGTTTGAGGATAGGGGAATAGGAAGTTGGAAGTCACCTGAAAATCACATATAATCAAGAGGGGATAATGTGGCAGTCATGTGAACACCTTGCAGAATTTATATGTGGGTCAAGGAAAACCCATAGGAACCAGGGTGCTGACCTTGGTTTTGCTGTATAATCTCTACCCCCATTTTTAGGAAGTAGACCTGAGAAATCAGCCCACAGCATTTCTTCCATCTTTCTCTGACATAGACTGAAATGGTGCCGTAAGCACACTGTTCCGAGCCTGTTCTCCGTGAAAAATTTTGCCTGAAGTCCTTGCCTAAAAGCAAAAGCTTTCTTTAAAAAAGTAAATCTGAAACAAGCCTGGACCTCCTAAAAGGACTTAAAAAGCCCAAGCCCAAAATGTCAAGACCATCCAATTGGTAACAATGTCCAGTCTCAAGATGTAGGCCCACAAACATTCAGCCTGGCCCTTGTTACTTGAAACTCTTCTGGATACCGAGCGCTATACAACCAAGCTGTCATATCCTAGGAGGAGGAAGAATGGCGTACTTGGTGAACACCTCCAAGAGTGTGCTCCCTTGCAAACATTTACAATAGAAATTGGGCCAATGGCACCAGCCCTGTGTCATCATAACAGTATATTCAGCACAACCTAGTCCTACGTCACCAATTTTCCTTTTAGATAGTTATTGAAAGGAAACCATAACTTGCAGCACTAAGCCTTTCTTCTGGTAAGTAAAGGAAGTGTGGGCACTAAGAAACTTGGCCCAAGCCTGGACTGTTGTTTAAAAAACTCAGTTGGGTAGCTTAGAATCATAACCAAGTATTGTTCCTATTTCTAGGAAGTAGAGTGGAGACCATGGCCCACATAATCTAGCCTAACTTTACATAATGAATTTTTAGGTAGAGGACTTAGCTTATGGTCATAAGACATTCTTGGTAGGAAAAGAAAAGCCATTGGTAGTCTATGGCTTAGGAGGCAGTCTTCTGGTGGATCTTGGGTAAGTGGGTGGATGTTTGAAAACACAGCACCACACCAATAGTGTGTGTGTGTGTGTGTGTGTGTGTGTGAACTCATTTGCAATACGATTCATGCTCTGAAGCCTCATTCATTCTACGAAGTAAAGTGAAAACCTGTGGCCACAGCAACAAAACTGATCACTTGGTAGATACCAGATTTCTGCAGGGTATTCTTTGATCTCCATTTACATTCCAACAGGTGTTTCCTTTATCTCCTCATGATTTCCTAGTGATTTCCAAGTTATTCTCATGTGATTTCCACCTTATTCCTCTTCTCCTATTTTCACGCAAGTGTTCTCAAAACTTGTCTCACAAATTCTTATTTTCAATATCTAGTATGGAGTCATTGGACTTTAAGATATTCCCTGTCGTATATAGTGGCCAAAGGTCCACATATAAAAAATAGTGGGCATTCCACATGAAGCCTTTCAGAGTTATTCTCACAATGACTCAGTATGTTTGCTATACTCCAGCAAAATGGTGCTTCCAGTTTCTACTGTTCTAAAGTAACTTCATCAAGCAGCCTTAGCCTCCAAATATCAACGCAGTTAATGTTTGATGGCATCTTCCAATTCATTCAAGCAGGTTGCCTGACAACAGATGAAATATAAGGCTAGTTATCTAAAAATAGTTGTCTGTTAACCTATGCCACCGTCCTCAAGCAAACTTTCTCATGCCGACATGACCTTTTGATTGAAGGGTTATTAGGTTGCTATATTACACAGACAGTATCAATTTCTCAGTGGTTATTTAAATTTGACCAAGATATTGAGAAGGGTAACTCAAAAGTAAACACCACACCTTCAACCCAATATCATGTGACTCCCTGTGATATGGCAGCCACCTTCTGCTCCACTTAGACTCATGGCTTTTTAGTGTTGATGTGAATTTTCTCAGTGATATGCACTAGTCACCACAAAGGGGCACTATATCATCCTCCGTTGTGAGGATACAGATTGGTAACACGAGCCCAAGGCACAAGGCCTGTCTTCTCCTAACAAATAGTGGAAGGGAGACTGGGACCCAAATCACTAGGTCTGTCCTCTCTGGGAACTAGAAGATAGGAGAACTTTATCCAAAGGGTAAGCCTGTCCTCATGTAATTTTAGTCTTACCTAGAAACTTAGGTCCCCATCTCCAGCCTCTATTTCCTTTTAAAAATCAGTGTGTTGTCCTTGGTTTTGCAATTCAAACCCCTACATCAATTTCCAGGAAGCAGAACTGAGAAATTATCCCATAGTTTTTCTTCCATCTGTCTCCAATAAAGACTGAAATGGTGGCGTAAGCCAAAGTTCCAAGCCTGTTCTCTGTGAAAAATGTTGCCTGGAACCCTGGCTAAAAGCAAAAGCCTTCCTCAGGGAAGAAATATAAAACAGACTGTGGAAATCTGAATCAAGCCTGAACATCCTAAAAGGACTTAGTTTAAGCATAGGCCCCCAATGTCAATACCATTCAATTGATAACAATGTCTAGTCTCAAGACCTAGGCCCACACATATCCAGGCTGTCCCTTCTTACCTGAAACTCTGATGGATACCTTAGCCTAAATAATCAAGCTGTCATCTCCTAGGAGGAGAAAAAATGGAGGATTCGGTGCACTCCTCCAAGACTGTACTCTCTTGAAAGCATTAAAATAGATATTATGCCAATGGTAACAACCCAGTGTCATCATACAGTACATTCAGCACAACCTAGACCCACATTACCAATTCTTCTTTTAGACAATTACTGAAAGGTGACCATACCTTGCAGCACCAAGCCTTTCTTCTGGTAAGAGAAGGTAGTGTGGATACTAAGAAACCTGGCCAAACCTGGAGTGTTCTTTAAAACACTCAATTGGGGAGCTTAGAATCACAACCAAGTATTGATCCTCATTCTAGGAAGTAGAGTGGAGACCTTGGCCCACAGAATCTAGCCTATCTTTACATAATGAATCATTGGGTAGAGGACTTGGCAAATAGTCACAAGACATTCTTGGTAGGAAAAGAAAAGCTGTTGGGACTACATTGCCTAGGAGACATTCCTCTGTGGGAACTGGGTTAAGCTGGGTGGATTTTTGAAAACACAACACCACGGCCAATCTCATATATAAGGTAAACTCATTTGCAATATGATTCATGCTCTGAAGCCTAGTTCATTCTACGAAGTAAAGTGAAAACCTATGGCCACAGCAACAAGACCTATCACTTGGTAGATACAAGATTTTTGCAGGGTATTCCTTGATCCCTATGTCAATTCCACCAGGTGTTTACTTGATATCTGCGTGATTCTCTAGTGATTTCGAAATGTTTTTCAGGTGATTTCCACCTTATTCCTCTTTCTCTATTTTCACACAAGTGTTATCAAAACTGTCTCACAAACCCTTATTTTCAATATCCATTATGGAATCTTAGGCCTTTAGCATATTCCCTGTCGACAGTATTGGCCAAAGGTCCACATAAAAGAATAGTGTGGGAGCCCCACATGAAGCCCTTCAGAGTTATACTCATAATGACTCAGTATTTTTGATGTGCTACAGCAAAATGGCACTTCCAGTTTACTCCCCTCAAAAAAAAAAAAATTCCTTGATTTTACCAAAGAATGGAGAATAGTAACTAAAAAGTGGCACACCATCAACCCAAAATCACGTGACTCCCGGTGATTCCCTCAGGCCTGTCTCTTGACAGTCACGTGAATCCTGCAGGAAATCTTGTTAGTAATACAAGATTTCCTAATTCTTGTGATGAGATTTCCAAGTGACTTCCATCTCACTTTCCTCTGCTAGGCTAAATTAAGCCTCTTCAGAACACATTGATGGAACAGCCTCAATGTCAGTTTTATTCCTTAGTGGTTAAGCAGTCCCTCTTAGAATTTGTAGCCTGAGGTTTGGTGTAGAGAAATTCTGAGGCAGTCATTCTTTCAACCATCAAGTGGTAGCCTCATAATTACTCAGCATTTTTCTACAATAGAGAAAAATGGCGGCTATTGTTTCCACCACTATCAAGTCACTGTCACAGTACACTCAGGCTCAATTATCAAGGCCCCCAATGTGAGACGGTTATCTCTATGAACATAGGGCAGTTTTCCTGACAATTGGACAAAACTAGAGGTGAATTAAAGACTGCCAGCATATAACATTGACTTCAAATGAGATTTGTAATGTGGACATGACCTTCGTTTTGAGGACAGTTAGGCTGTCTCGTCCATCTTCTGCCCCACGTAGACTATGACTTCTCAGTGTTGATGTGAATTTTCTCAGTAATATGCACTCATCGATACAAAGGGAGTACTAATTCTCTCTTCTGAGGTTATGGATTGGTATCATGGGCTGAAGACACAAGGCCTATTTTTTACTAAGAAAAAGTAGAAGGGAGACTGGTAACCAAAGCACTAAGTCTGTCCTCTCTGAAAACTAGTAGATAGTAGAACTTAATCCAAAGGGTAAGCCTGTCTTCATGTAATTTGAGTCCTATCTAACAACTTAGGACCTTTTCTCCAGCCTTTATTTCCTATTAGGAAATAGGGTGCTGACCATATTTCTGCAGTTTTATTCCCTATTTCCAGGAAGTAGATCTGAGAAATTTGCCCACAGCATTTCTTCGGTCTTTCTCAAACATAGACTGAAATGGTGGTGTAAGCGTACCGTCCCAACCCTGTTCTCTATGAACAAATGTTGACTGACATCCTTGCCTAAAAGCAAAAACCTTCTTTAGAAAAAAAATAATAAAATGGAGACTTGGAAATTTGAACCAAGCCTGGACCTCCTAAAAGGACATAGTTAAAACCAAGGCCCACAATGTCAAGACTATTCAATTAGTAACAATGTCCAGTTTCAAGACCTAGGCCCACAAACATCCAGCCTGTTTCTTATTACCTGAAACTTTGTGGACACCTTGGCCTCTAGTCCAAAGCTGTCATCTTCTAGAAAGAGGAAGAATGTAGGACTCAGTACACTCCTTTCAAAACTGTACTGCCTTGAAAGCATTTATGATAGAAATTGGGCTGATGGCACAAACCCTGTGTCATCATAACAATAACAAACTAAAAGATGAAAATTGTCACAACAAATACTGCAAGATTCCACATATATAAAGATTTAAATAAACACATGAAACATGCCCAAACTATATGTGGTTTATAAGAAAGTAATTTCAATTATAATGATATAGGTAGTTACAAGTAAAAGGATGAAAAATGATATAGCATGGAAACAGTAATCAAAATGATGCTGGAGTGGATATACTTCAAAGTAAAGAATAAAAGAATAAAGAGGAACATTAATAATGATAAAATTGTCAGTTCACCAAGAAGACACAAAATTCCTAAATGTATGTATACCTAACAAAAGAGATTCAAAATACTTGAAATAAAAAAGAGGAGAATTAAGGAGAAACAAACAAATCCATAAATACAAATGGTGACTTCAATACTCCTCTATTGTAATGGATTTAACTAGGAGAAAGAAAGTTAGCAAGTAGTCAAAGAATTGAACACCATCACTAACTAAATAGATATAATTGAAAATTATAGAGCTTTACTAAGCAAAAGCATAACATACATTATTTTCAAGTACACATGGAACATTCACTAAGACAGACATTTTATGTGACATAACACAAATCTTTACAAATTTAAAATAATTTAAATCATACAAGATATCTTCTCTGAACATAATTATGAAACTAGAAATTAGTCACAGAAAGATAACTAGGAAATATCCAAACACTTGGAAATTAAATAATATATTTCAAAATAACCTCTTGATCAGATAAAAATATTCTTACTAATAGGAAATATTAAGGCAAATATTTTCATGCTTTGAATTAAATGAAAAATGAAAATATATCAAAATTTGTGAGATGGAGCTAAAGAAGTGTTTTTTGGGGAAATTTATAGTATTAAATGATTATATTAGGAAAAAGAAGAGCCTCAAGTCAAAAATCTAAGATTCTATAATAAGAAATTGAAGAAAAGGGGCAAAATAAATCCTAAGTAAGCAGAAGGAAGGAAACAATAAAAGAGAGAGCATTAAACAATGATATCAAAAAGAGAAAAAAAAGGACCAAAAAAAATCTGATATTTGAAAATTGATAATCCTTTAGTAAGATTACAAGAAAAAAGATAGAATTTACCAATATCAGGAATGAAAGACTGGACATCACTACAGATCAGACATTATGAACATTATTATGCAATATTATGAACAACTCTATAGATATAATTTCAACAACTTAAATGAAATCGACTATTTCCTTGAATATCAAAACCCTCAAAACTCACCTAAGATGAAATAGATAACCTGGATAGGTTTATAATTATTAAAGTAATAGAATTCATAGTTAAAAGACGTCCAATATACTTCTAAGATATAAGGTCTTAAAGGTCATTACTCTCATTCTTACAGGAAGAAAGTGTTGGAAAACCCTTGAAAATCAACAATTTCCTTTGGCTCCATCAGAGGACAAGGTTGCAAGACAAACTGCCACCCCAAAAGCTGGAGCAAGGCTCATCTAGAGAGACCCAGCTGAGATCTGATTACCTGGAGCAGAAGCCTCTGGAATTATAAATTAGTAGAAACACTTAGTCAACCTGACCAATAACTGGTGGCTGAATCTGGACTAGTATGAGAGTGAGAAACTATTTGGGATTGCAGTTTGGGTCCAGCACTCAACACTTTTGTGGGCTTTATCTTCAGGAATCCTACCAAGTGCTCAAAATGAAAATCTCAGAAAAGATCTGATGTCTCTGTGGGAGCTGGGAGAGAGTAACCATTCTGAAATATGCACAGTGCTTTCTTTATAACAAAAGCCCATAGTATGGGGGGGGGGGAAACCTGCCAGAAAATATCTCAGTAAGTGGAGGGGCAATCCTCACACTCCAGCTCTTGTCTATCCTTCCTTTTTCAGGTAAGTGGAAAAACTCCAAAATAATGACCAAGAGCTTCAAGGGAATATGTTGGGGAAACTGTAGCTCAGGAGGAGAATAGAGAGCTAGGGGGAAAACTCCACCACTGGAGAAACATATGTGAATATCACAGGCTTAAGACACAGACCAACTAAAATATTCAGATATAATAGGAAGATTATGGAATGTCCCTCTCCCCCACACCTTATCACCACACTGACATGGCTCAAATATAGTAACAGTGAATTTCAGGTGAAGGAGATCTGAAGAGCAGTACTTAGGGAAATGTGAAGCCAAGAGGAGAAAAAAAATAAGAAAACTATAATAATTTGAATAATCTGATAACTGTATCTGCAGCAAACATCAAACATAGCCCCAATCCAAGCTGTACTAACGTAACTCCTCACTATAAAGGCATATTTACTTCAGTTCCTGTTTTCTGATACAACATATCCAGCTTTCAACAACAAAAAAATGTATAAGAAATTCTAAAACAGCAAGGAAAAAAAAAACAATTTTAAGAGATAAAGCAATAATCAGAACCAGGCTCAGATATGACAGTTATTGACATTATCAGACAGGGAATTTAAAATTAGTATGATTAATATGTTTAGGGCTCTAATGGAAAAAGTAGACAGCATGCAAAAACATATGAGTAAAATAAACAGGGAGAGGAACACTCCAAGAAAGTGTGTGTCACAAGAAAATGTCACATTAAGAAGTGCTTTTTTATTTTTAATATTAACTTGTGACTCACTAATTAGAAAGCACTAATTCAAAAAGATATATGCACCTCTATGCTCACTATAGTATTATTTACAATAGCCAAGATATGGAAACAAATTAAGTGTCCATTGATAGAGTGGATAAAGATGTACCTATAGACATGCAGCAATTAAAAAGAATGAAATCTTGTCATTTGCGACAACATGGATGAACCTAGAGGGTTTATGCTAAGTGAAAAAAGTCAGAGAAAGACAAATACTATATGGTTTTACTTATATGTGGACTCTAAACAAAGCAAAACAAATAAAATGAAACAAAAAAGAACCAGACTCATAGAAACAGAGACCAAAGAGATAGTTGCCAGAAGGAAGGGAGTAGGGGGATGGGTGAAAAATGTGAAGGGGAATATAGTAAATAACATTGTGATAAGTTTGCATGGTGACAGATGATTTCTAGAGTTAGTGAGGTGACCACATTGTAAGGTGTAAAGTGTAAAATCACTATATTGTACAACTGAAACTAATATAGATAATATAATGTTGTACACCAACAAAAACTTAAAACAATTAAAAAATATTTTTAAAAACTTTGAAACAAAAACAAATAAAAATGTCTTAGATGGGCTCATCAGCAGAGGTGACATAGTTGAGAAATCAGTGAGATTAGGTTAGTAGAAACTTCCTAAACTGAAATGCAAAGAGAAAAAAAAAAAAGAATGAAAAAGAAAACCCCAAACAGAAAAAGACATTGAAGAATTCATTGTGAGACAATTTCAAAAGCTGTAACATACACATAATTAAAATACTAGAAGAAAAAGAAAGAGAATGAAGCAGAAGAAATTGTTGAAGTGATAATGGTTGATATCTTTCAAAAATCAATGACAGACAATAAAACACATATGCAGGAATCTCAGAAATCATCAAGCGCGATAAATACAAACAAAAAAAACAACTAAAATATCATATTTAAAATGTAGAAAATTTAACAAAGATAAAATCTGGAAAGAATTCAGAGGGGGAAAATTCTTTAATAAAAGAGGAGCAAGAACGTAAGTAATAAGGAATGAGAAGAATTACAGCTGACTTCTTGTCAAAATCCATGCAAGCAGGAAAGTGGATTTAAATATCTAAGGTAATGAATAACCAAAACCAACCAACCAAACAAACAAAAACAAACCTTGAATTTTATATTCAAGGAAACTATCTTTCAAAAGTGAAGAAAAAAGACTTTGTAAAATTTACTCAAAATGGATCAAAGACATAAATATAAGACTTAAAACAATAAATTTTATTAAAGAAAACATAGGTACTAAACTCATAGACCTTGGTTTTAGATAAGATTTTATGAATTTGACCTCAAAGGACAGGGAAGTAAAAGCAAACATAAACAATTTGGACTATATATATATACATATATGTATATATGTATATATATACACACACACACACACACATATATATATATAGTCTGTATATATATATATATATAGTCTGTATATATATATAGTCTGCACAACAAAAGAAACCATCCACCAAAGAGGCAACCAACTGAATGGGAGAAGATATTTGCAAATAACACCTCTGCTTAAGGCCTAATATCCAAAATACACAAAGAACTCATACAACTCAACAATAAAATCCAAAAACAATCCAAATTAAACAAATGGGGCAGAGGACCTGAACAGACCACTTCTCCAAGACATGTAAACACCAACAGACATATGAAAGAGATGCTCAACTTCACTAGCTATTAGGAAAATTCAAATCAAAACCACAATGAGATGCTTACTACCTCACATTTGTTCAAATGGCTATCAATAGGAGAAATAATAACAAGTGTCGGAGTGGTTGCGGGGAAAAGGAACTCTCATACACTCTTGGTGGGGTTAGCACAGCCACTATGGAAAACAGTATAAAGTTTCCTAAAAAAAAATAAGAATAGAATTGCCATATGACCCAGCAATCTCTCTTCTGGGTATCTAGCCCCCAAATTTAAAAACATTTATCTGTAAAGAGATATGTACCCCAATGTTTCATTGCAGTATTATTCACTGTGGCCAAGACATGGAAACATCTGAAGCATCCTTTGATAGATGATTAGATAAAGCAGATTTGGTATATATACATATATGAAAAGATGAAATACTGCCATTTGTGATAACATGGATTTTGAGATTATCATGCTAAGAAAAATAAGACAGGTAAAGTTAAGAACCATATGATTTCATTTATATGTGGGTTATAAAACTGAAAGGGACAAATGAACAAGGCAAACAAACAAAAACTCAGACACAGACAACTGTTTAGTGGTTACCAGAAGAAAAAGGGAGAAGGTGAGGAGGTAGATAAGGATAAATGGGATCAAATATATGGTGACAGAAGGAAATTTAACTTCATGTGGTAGACACATAATGCAATATATGTAAGATGTATTATTGAATTGTACACTTGAAACCTATATAATTTTATTAAGCAATGTCACTTCAATAAATTTAATAAAAAATAAAAGTAAAACAAATAAAAATATTTCCAAAAATAAAAAAAATTAAAAATCTGAGGACCTAGCTACTAAATATCAAGACTTACTATAAAACTATAATAATTAAGACACTATGATGTTGGTGCAAAAACAGATAGGACAATGAAACAGATTAGAGAATACAGAAATAAATCTATGCATACACAGTCAGTGGATTTAAGATAACAGTGACATATTTGTTATGTAGTAAGAAAAAAATTGTCCTTTAAATAAACGAATAGCAAAAACTTGTTCTGTTAAATAAATGATGCAGTCCATTTGAGAGCTACCAGAGGATGGAAGAAAGCAAGTTGTATTTTCAAAATATTCTTAGGATCCATGTTTCTAACCTTCTTCTCCTATGCTTCTCCATACAGCATGTAGAGTGGTACTATTAAAACTTTACATCAGAACGTTACATTTTTCTAATTGAACCCTTCAAAATCTCACCAATTCACTCAGTGAATGTGGGAGATACCTGTGAATTTATTATAAATTGTGGCAGGGGTGATGCTATATCACTTCTATTATTATGTTACATAAGCATGTAACTTCTCTCTTGCCAGCCAACTATCTCTTGGCGTCGTTGGAGGAAACTAGTATATTGTGAGCTGCTGTATGGAGTGGCCCACATAGTAAGGAACTGAGACCAACAGCCAGCAAGAAATTAAGGCCCTCAGTCCAATGACCCATAAGGAACTAAATTCTGCCAATAACCACATGATCTTGGAAGTGGCTCCTTCTGTGACAGATGAGATTGCAGCCTGGTGACAGACCATGAAGCAGAAAGTGCTGATAAGCTGTGCCCAGAGAAACTGTGAGATAATAAGTATGTGTTATTCTAAGCTAATAAATTTGTGGTTACTTGTTTTGCAGCAATAGATAATACAGACTGTGAATTCAGAAAATTCCTGATAATTACAGTCTGAAATATTTCTTTTCCTTGATTGCAAACCACCATGTGTATCCGATGATTCACAAACCGGATCTCCGTCCACCACATTTTTTTCTCATATAAAAGTGAGAAATTTGTTCTCTTTCTCTACAATCTGGAGTTGTTTCTCGAGTTTTCATTTAAATAGCCATATTGTGTAAAATATCTGTATTTGTCTCTGCTGCTTATAGTGTGAAATTCAATTGTTGAATTTCAATGTTAGATTCTTTGAAATCTTTCCTAATCCACCTATTTCCTTATACATTTCATTTTGTCTTTTTGCTTTCTGTACTACGCCTTCTTCCATATTTGTGAGGATGAGAAGCATTTTCCCAAGTTTCAGAATATAACTTTCAAAAGCATTATAGCAGATTGTTTGGTGCTAAACTCTCACCCTCTCAGTCTTCTTTCTGATGATAGCTGTGACTATAGCAAACAACTCAGTATGAACTTTGACTCACATCACACTTAGAACATATTTTCCCAAACATGCCCTGCACATTTTTTGCCCTCTATTTTGGGGTTTCCCTGACATCATAGATTGCATCCCACTGTCTAGTGGCTCTAGTACACAGGCACCATCACAATCTGGAAGTGCCCCAGACAGCAGCTCTATCAGGACCAATGGGTAATGACCTCTCCTGGGGGCCTTCAGAGAGACAACTGGGAGAAACATTCTACAGGTCCCTTTCATAGGATCAGGTTCCAGTTGTCTTCAGCCTTTCCTTCTTTTATCACTCTTGGCTTAAGTCTATTTGGGCTGCTATAACAAACTAACAAACTAACACAGACTTGGTGGCTTGAGTGACAAATATTTATTTCTCATAGTTCTGGAGGTTGAGGATTTTAGGCTCAAGGTGATGGCAGATTCAGCAACTGGGGAGCACTCACTTCCTTGTTCATAGATGGCCATCTTCTAGTTGTATTCTCACATGGTAGAAGTGACCAGAGTGCTCTGCATGGTCTCTTTTATAAGGGCACTAATCCCATTTATGAGTGCACCACCCTATACCCTAATCATCTTACCTCCATCGTCAATTAGGATTCAGTATATGAATTTTGGGGGGATGCAAACATTCAGTCTACAGCAACTTTCCCAGGGGGCTGACTCCCTTCTACTCTTTGGGATTTTCTCCAAGTGAATTACCTATATGCACATTCTTGCTTAGACTCTGCTTTTAGTGGTATTTAAAGCCAAGTTTATTTTTCCTTTTTAATTCCAGGAGTTTCTATTCTATTACTCTGAAGAATTTGCCAATAATTTGAATGTCTTTGAAGCAATTTTTTGCCTAGACACTCCACATAATAGTCCAGCCAGAATGACACTTTCCTTTTGGTCTTGTGAGACCCTAAGCAGAAAATCTAGCTCTCACCACCCAGACTTTCGACCAACAGAACTGTGTTGTTTTCAGCCACTAAATTTGTGGTACCTGGCTTTCTCACTGGTTATGCATCATAGGAGCAGGCTAAGAGAGAGATCCTGTACTCAGTTGAACAGTTCTCCCAAACTTATATCCTCCTCAGAACCTCAAGATATGCCCTTATTTGGAAATGAGATCATTGTGGGTATAATTAGTTAAGATGGCATCATATGGAAATAAAGTGGCCCCTTAATCCATCATGATTGGTGTCCCTATAAGACAAGAAGAGACAGACACAGAAACATATGAGAAAGTGCCATGTGAAGAGAAAGGCAGAGTTTGGAGTGAAACGTCCAAAAGCCAAGGAACACCAAAGATTTCTAGCAGTATCAAAACCTTAGAGAAAGGCATGGAACAAGATGCTCCCCTAAAACCCTGAGAGAGAGAGCACAACCCTGTCTACACCTTAATTTCAGAAATCTAGCCCTTAGAATTGTGAAAGAATAAATTTCTTTTATTAAAAGCCACCTAGTTTGTGGTACTTGGTTACAAAAGCCCTAGGAAACTAATATAGGACTTAAGTGTCTTTCTGCTCCGTATAGGTGGTCTTTGTTTCATCAATCAAAGCCTTAGCATTTCATTAAATAAAGCCTGGGATGTATTTTTCCTAATCCAGCTTTATATGCTAATGGATTATCTATCATTCTGAGGTCATAGGGAGATTGTGGGTTTTTTATCTTCACCTGTGTGTTCATGAAGATTTCAGTGGGAGGTTAGAAAAAACTACTAGACACTGTTATGTAGCATGATCACTCTATCATTATTTTTAATGCATATTTTTAAAACCTGCAAATCTTTTGTGGAACTAGGTGAGGTATTAAGTAATTAATTATCAAGGTAATAAATATTGACAGAAGGTAAGAAAGTCCTTCAATACATTGTATAAACTTTGGCTATGGGGCTTTGCAGGTTTAAAAGGCCAGTTTCAGAAAGGACAGGCATAAACTAATCAATTCCCCTTTGATCTCAGAAAGGGAATAAAATAATTTATGATTGTCAAGTGGTATCATTTAGAATAACATGCTCTCAGCATCACAAAGTGGTCAAGGAGAGGAAACTGAAAAGACTGATTAGAGAAATCAGTACCAGCTAAGATGGCAAGTTTATGAAATGCAGTGCTACTTAGGATTTCTCACCCATCAGGCAAAGGAGATAAAGCACCTAGGCATTGCTCTGGGAACCTAGCTCCTGTTCCCCAGCCTGTTCCCAATCTCTGTTTTACTAAAGAATGTAATTGGCTTTGAATTTATATTTTAAATATAAATAAAATGCATGCACATGATAAGAAGTTCAAACTATGGAAAGCAACAAGCTTTTCTCCCAACTCTAATGCTCTGGCATCTGTCTCTACCTCTGTTTTCTGTGTCCCTAGAGTTCTAGCCTTTCTTTCAAGCTTTCCTCTCAAGGGTCCATGCCACCGATCTGCACTAATATTCATGGAGAATCCTTGGAAAGAGTGTTTCTGATCAGACGGGTGGATAAAAGGTGATGGGAATGAACTGAGGGGAGCATGCCAGGGAAGGAGAGGAAGAACAGACAAATATTTCAATGAGTTGGTAGTAGGAGAGAACAAAGAAAGAGGGGTGCAGAGAAAATAACTATGACTTGTTTAGCGAACACCCTAGATGATTTCTTTTTCTACCAGAATAAGAAAAGGACTTATTTATCCCCCTGTATCTTATAAATTATTTGATATCTAAGTTACAGTGGAAATGGAAATAACATTCAAGTAATTTGACTAAAATATGCTCAATTTAAAACAAATTAAGACTGCACCTTTAAAGACAGTTTACTAAATCCTATCTGACTGTAGAGTGGCCTCAAGCTTTTAACATTTTGAGTATGGTATTTTCAAAGTTTCAAGGTAAATGTAAATGACATGCTGGTTTCCATTATATCTCCTTTGCTGCCATCTAGTGACAATTTTAAGTAATGTAAAGAAGTGAAACAAGCCCAGTGCCCCAGAACAATGAATTCTTGTGTGACTGAGTACTTTCAATTTCCTTTGTCCACAAAGTGCCCTCATTGGGTTAGAGTATTTCTGATTGAGCCTAGGGACTTAATCTGCTGATCTGCATCAGTGTCGACACTTAACTTCCTCAAAAGCACTTAGTAAATATGCTTGTGGGTCCTGCACAAAGTGAGGGAATCTGATCACTGAAAATGAAAATCTGACCCAACTACAGTAAGGCAAAAAGCCATGAGGACATCATGAAAAATAAACCCATCACTGAAAAAAAAGAAAAAAAACCATGATATGTTTACATTGGAGGTCAATGTCTTACTGTAATGAACAAGTATTTTCTATGAAAATGTGCTGATATGTGCGTATATTATTTCATATTTTTGGTGTTGTATCTTTGGGATCAACTCTTAGCTTAATTTCTAGGTCAAAAATCAAATGCATATATATACCTATTAGATAATGCTGAATTATCCTCTGTAGAAGTTCCAATATTTTTGTATTCCCAACAGCAATGTATGAGCTGGTTCTCCACAGCATTGCCTACTGAGTAGGGTTTATACTTTTGGATACTATTCTGATCGGTAAGAAACCATAGATCCTTGTGCTTTTACTTTACTTCTCATTATTATTGTTTCAGTCAAGGTCCAGCCAGGAAAAGAAAAAGCAGACCAATTATTTTAATAGAGTAAACTAGATACTGGTATTTAGTATTTAGTTTATGGACTAACTAGGCAAAAAAAAAAAAAAAAGAAAACCCCACAAAAACAAAACAATATGGGGTAACAAAGATAGTAAATCTAATTAACTGTATTAAAACATCTCATATTTTGGGATATATACTTTGGTTTTCTAACTGAATCCTAACTTCTCTCCATGACTGTTTGCCCCCAAATCATCATATTGCCCCCCATTGGACTCATCTGCTCAAATTTTGCCATTTAGCCTTTTAATCCCACTGAATAGCTGGATTCTTATGTCCTAGGTCAGGGGTCCCCAAATGCTGGGATGCAGATTGGTAGTGGTCCATGGTCTGTTAGGAATGGGGCTGCACAAAGGAGGCGAGTGGCAGATGAGCGAGCGAAGTTTCATCTGAATTTGCAGCCGCTTCCCAGTGCTGGCATCACTGCCTCAGGTCCACCTCAGAACCCACCAGGCATTGGATTCTCATAGGAGCACTGATCCCTGGTGGTGCCAAAAAGGCTGGGGGCTGCTGTCCAAGGTAACCTGTTTAGATTGCTTTGAACATAAGAATATGACTGGAGAAGAGGGTTGCTCTCTGGAACCTAAGAAAGATATTAATCTCAAAAGCTTCATTTAAATCAGTATGACTGTCTCAAATTCCTAAATTAAAGAAATATATATATATGTCTTAGAGGTCTCTTGACAAAATTAGGAAGCAGAGTAGCACATTCAATCTTTGCTATTCTCTTGGAGGTCCTTGCTCATTGCAGAATTTATTTAGTCTTACACATGATACATATGTATTTGTTGAAAGAATTAAGTAATTAATGAAAGAACAAATGTACAAAATGATATCAAACTTTAAGGAATCAGATTCTCACGGTTTGAAAGGACTGGAAGGATATTACCTCTTTCCCCTCTAAATTAGATGATTGTTTTTTAATGACCCCAATTCTTTTATGCTCTTTGAATTCTAAAATACATACACAGTGTATATAGTTTTAGAAAACTAATGTCATTTCCAACTTTTAAATGACCCAAAACTGTTTTCCCCTTCAAAACTGGATCATATTAAGAATTTTGCAAGCTTTATAACACATACATACATTTCTTAAAATATCAATTTTGTGCAGGTTGGCAAGAGGTTCAGAAACTATCCAACCTTTCCACTATGGGAAGTGGAAGCATAGAGAATCACACAACAGCTGTTAGAGGCATCACTTTTGCTTACAAATGACCAGAACTCTTTGCTTCTCACCTGACTACAACAGTGCTGGGAAATGTAGGGGAGCACTTGGGTCTTTTGTTCACTGAACACCCCTTTTTTCCACACATAACATACTCATTTTTCCTCCAGGGAAGACAACCCCAACATCCATATGGTAACTTCCTTAGAGGCTCTTCCTTTAAACAAAATTGTAATGATTCTAGGCAACAGTGCCACTTATACTTGGTTTTACTAAAAGAAATGCAACTAAAAATTGTGTTTCTGTAGTTATATTTTCCCATCTTTCAGCAGCAACATTTATCAATTTCAAGGTCAACTTCTTGGAGGCCTAACTCTCAGAACAGATATTGGTCAAAGCAGAATAAGCAGTTACAGAGCAGTTTGGAGTTACTGTCAGTGTGGGACCAGGAGAGAAGATTCACGACCCAAGGCAGAAGATGAAACTTTTTAGTCCAATTAGCCAATTGGCTCAATTCTGGTGTAGTTTTTCTTCTAGCAACATGGTTCTCACTGGATAATCACCTTTTAACCTATGCTTTAAAAACCTTCGTGCATCCTATCTTATCAAACTGTTCCTTAAGGTTGATATTTAGGGCTCTCATGGAGGCCCATTCCAGCCTTATATCCCACAACTCTCCTAGATAAAACCGGAATGTCAATAAGGCAACTACTTGTTGGTGTTCTGAGATTCTTCTGTGCTTTGCAGCTTCCATTTTATTATGTAGTTCTGCCTCTCCTCTCCTTTCGTCCTCCACCCTCCTTTCCCACCACAGTTAAAGAACCTTTGCATCCTTAAAAATCTAGTCCAGGTGTAGCAAGCTGATAAGAAGGGTTGTGCCTTTTAAATTTAGATTTCTGGTTTCTCTTGAAAAATTAAGAGCTGGCATATCTGGGTCTGAATCTCTGCATGACAATTGGCCGAAACTGAATCAGGGTTATCCTTTTAGATGGGCAGGTACACTCCAGCTTACAACACATTTTACTCATTTACATTGACTACCTGCTCTCTACAACCTTTTGGGTTTTTAGTATAAATGTCCCTTTCAAGACACCTTTTTTCTTCGTTATACCAGATGTAAATTCTTCCAATTTGAAAATCACACTATTCGTTACGTGTTTTAAAAATGTAATTTACCTTTTCTACCAGTCTTTTATACATAGCCAGTGCTCAATAGCTATTTACTTCCTCAGCAAAATAAAATCACTTTGCCTTCCTAATGTGGGGAATAGTTAGTTTGTGGCTATGTACTTCTACTTTAAAGAGGTAGTCCTACTACCTTTCAAAATAATTCATACAGGTTCTTAAATTTCCCTTAGAAACTTATTAGATGGCTCCTCCCTTTATAGGTACCTGTTTCTCTCCAAAAGAACTTACCTTTAAATTTATAGGAATAATAATTCTGCTACTGACAATTTCAGATTTTATTCAACAGTGTCTCTGCCTCTGGCAACTTAATCAGTAAATTCTGAACAATGTCCCAGGCTCTACTGCTAAGCTCACCACCTGCATTAATTTCTTCATTCAAGCCCCTCCACAACTCAATAGCTATCTTCTCCAATTTAGCGAAGAACAAAATTTCGAGTTGCCCAGTTGCTAGGTCATCAAGATGCAAAACTAAGTAGAAAGACCAAAGAGCCCAAAATCTTTATCATTAAATCCTGTCTACCCTTATCAAAGATTAATATTACATATGTATCTGACTTAGACACCACTTTATGTAAGCACATCATTGCAGCAGTGGTTCTCAAAGTTAAGTCCTGGACCAGCATATCACCATTACCTAGGAACTTGTTAGAAATGTAAATTATCTGGCTACAGCCCAGACAGATCTATTGAATAAGCAATTACAGGAGTGGGCTCAGAAAGCAGTTTTAACAAGCCTTCCAGGTGATTCCGATGCAAGCTAAAATTGAAAAACACTGAGACAAAGGTCCCTCTGTACTCTCACTTGCTTATAGTTTTCCAATTCCTCTACTTGACTACCCACTTAACCTAAGTCCCTTTAAGCTAAGGCTGCCTTGATCAGTTTCAAGGATTTTTAACAACATATCTTACTCATTGGTGTAGGGTGGAAGAAATTTTATCAGTACTTAAAAAAAAAGAAGACCCTGGAGCTCCTCTTTCCTGACCCCAAATTAAACATCCAGAGATTGTATAAGAAAAACAAAAGGATTCAGTTTAGTAAACATGAGTTATGGTAGAAATTCAGCAGAATATTGAGGGTCAGTATATTTTCATACAAAAGTATATTCGAAGAGGCAGCACCTACCACACTCACAATCTACTGTTACTCAATCTCTAGTAGTGGAACATTTCCATTAATTCATTAATTTAAAGCAGCTGTGATTTTTCTATCTCCAAAGATGCTCATAAAAAGAGCATAAAGCAGCAGTGCTATATGTTAGTTACCACAGGCTACCACGTTATTGACATATTTGCTCCCAGTTTTAGGGCTCTAAGAAAAGCATACCACAGTCAAACTGGGAATACATCAAAATCTAAAGAGTATATGCTTTATTTTTATAGAGAACACAGAAGTCTATTCAGGATAAAAATTAAAACTATGAAATCTTAACAATACACAAAGGTCTTTCTGTTACAGGACCTTGCGGTTGCTGTCAAAATTGAAAAACTCATCAAATTTAAGAAAGTGTTGTTGTTCTTGGTTAGAAGTTACTCCAGGCACAAAATTGCTATAAATAACACTGATATATCCTCAAAATGGCCCACAGCCACGCCCTTGCTACAAAGTGATTTGGCTTTAACAGGACACTTGCTACATGGTCAAATATCAAGTCTTTTGTAAAAGATAACCACAATCACCTCATACTCAAAAAACACTTTCTGAATATCCTGCTGGATGAAACTGTTGTCAACAAAGCCATCTTCTGTGACCTTGCACTCAGTGCAAGGCCAGGAGGGAGCAAAGTTCAAGTCTGAGGAAATGAAAAACAGGAAAAACAAGTGATTCTTCCAAAAGCTGTAATTTTAGATGCGCCTAAATCATTAAAACAATTTTCCAGGAAAAAAATAAACAGAATATTCCATTTTTTAATTTTTATGAATAACTGTCATTGATACAACAGAAACTAGTATAATTATAAAAAACAAAATAATCAGAATGTTAGTATTCAATAGAAATCAAAACCTGAGCTGAAAGCTGATCAGAATGTCTGACACAAAACTGTTCTGGTAGAAGCTAAAAAATATGTTTGCTAGACTTTGTAAATAATTCATATAACTCAAAAAAGGTTAAGTGACTTATGCCATTGCCAAACATTTAACACAACCAGGGTTACTTAAAGCTCTCAAAGTGGGAGTCAGGGAGGTATGTAAATTGTAGATTTTTAATTAGCAAGTTGAGATGTTTTGGTAAAATATGGTTTAATTATTTATTCATGTACAGCTAATAGGCTAGCCAGTTTATCAGAGCATAAGAGAATGACAAAAGAAGCCAAAGACATGGGGATGGATCAGCATAAATCCATCTCAACTTCTGGAAAACAACTTATGCAGTGTAATACATAACAAAGAACAGTACTCACAGGAACAGACGTGGTCTAATTCAGTTTTCACTTTGACTTCTAGAGTATCTCTAAGAACTTGGTGAAATACGGAAATTCTACTCCTTTAATTAACAAATGTCCATAAACAAAAGGAAAGAAACAAAAGAAAGCTAATGTAGTTATGGGTCTTGATTAAAAATTTGTTAACATGAATACATTTTAATATGTTGAACCTTGAATCATACTTACAAATCAATGATTACTATACTATAAAACTTTACAAACATAAAATCTCATCTGTTGCATAACTCCAAAACCAATGGAATTCATTCCTTTTCCCTTTTAATTACTCCTTCAACAGAAAGTCCTAAAACTGAGTAGTCATTGGGATTCCTGCACTTGCACACACGTCATCAAACAAAATTTTTTTGCCAAAATGATGTAGGAAGCAATTTCAAATGAAGTGAAGACTCTTATATTTTCTCAAAACATATTTTTAGTTCTTTGTACTCCAGGTTATATAAAAAAGAAATGAGGACAGCTGGACTCATGTCATTTCTTTCAGCCTGATGGCAATAAACTCCCAACGTCTCCATGCTAGGAAAGGATACAGTATTTAAGTGCTCTATTATAAAGTTATCTCCAGCTGTAAAAGAGACAGCTTTTGCTTTTACAAAAGAAGACTGAAGCAGTGCCCTTTACTTAGCGGAGACCAGCCACTGACTTCCTTCCTGTACCAGCTTTCCAAGACGATACTAAGTGAGTTTTTGCCCTAATATTTTTGCCCCGGGTTCTATGAGGCTTCTCTTCTTTGTGCACCTTCATGTGCTGCCTAAGATGAGAACTCTGGCTGAAGCATTTGCCACATTCACTGCACTGGTATGGCTTCTCTCCAGTGTGGGTTCTCTGATGCTGAATAAGGTGGGAACTCTGGCTGAAACATCGGCCACATTCATCACACTGATAGGGCTTTTCTCCGGTATGAATTCTCTGGTGCTGAATGAGATTTGAACTCTGTTTAAACCTTTCTCCACATTCATCACATTTATAGGGCTTTTCCCCAGTATGGATACGCCGATGCTGAATGAGATTAGAACTCTGAAAGAAACTTTCCCACAATCAACACATTTATGGGATTTCTTTCCAGTATGGATCTTCTGGTGTTGAAAAAGAGTCGAGCTCTGACTGAAACTCTTTTCACATTCAGTACATTTATAGGGCTTCTCATCCAAGCTTCTTCTCAGTCTACTCAAAGCTTGAGTCAAACCGAATGGTCATTCCCCATTTCTGTTGCTGCCGGCTTGTTTTTGCGCTGGTTCTCAGAGGTTCTTCCTTGGTTCGAGCCGAGAAATACCTCCTTTAGGTTTTCCTAACCGCATGGTTAATAGCCAAATGTTGAGTCTATTCTCTTCTTATGAACGAATGTTTCGTTTCTTAGAGCTACACAGCTCAGAATTTTCTGGGTGTAGAAAAAAAATTATACATGATTTGTTAACTATTCAACTTTATAACTCTTTAGATTTATCAAAATTGCATCCATGTTGAAATTAAAAATATATTCAGTACATATGAAAACGAAGATAAGTCTGAAGAAAAATGTTTGCAAAATAATTCTAATTCCAGAGTTTAAACTTAATAAATATCATCAAATAAACATTATTATGTTTTAATATCTACTTCCATGTTAAACTTCTGAAACTGAATTTAAAAAAAAAGTGGCAAGTAGAACACACAGTAAAAGGGAGAAATTAAGTTTACATGTAAAAATAGGCTAGAATTTTTTAAAATATCCAAATGCTGCAAAAATTCAAAATTTAAAATATATTAATTTCATTTACTTACATGTTATCTAAAATAGTGTTATCTAAATGTTATCTAAAATAATTTTACGTAAACACGCTCTTTGAGATTGAAGCAAATCTGACAGTTTTTCAATGTGAAAACAAAGAAACAAATTGCAAACTTTAAATAGGTGAAAACATAGAAGCTGGGTTATAAAAGTAATAAAATTATTGGAACTATTTTCCACATTATTTGTCAGAAGTAGACCTTAAAATGGTAATAATTACTCTAGGTCTCTGCATACAAACTTATAAAGCAAATAACTGAAAACACAAATTACATCTTTGTTTGCCATTTCTTTATCTTCCTGTATAACCGAAACGTCAGGCCTGACAGTGCTGAGGAATTAATGTGGATACTGAATAATTATATCTGCTATAATTAAGGTATCAGAAAGAGCACACTGCTTACACTACAAATTAGAGATCACTACTCATTCCTTAACTTTAGTAAATATTTACAGAACACCTATCAAAAGTATCAAAAGTAGACATTTGTTAGGTCTATAGTGCTGGTGTTCAAAAAAATAGCTGTAATAGTACTTATTATAATAGTACTTACACACTGAAAAAACATTTATTTTTTTTTAAGTATAACAGTCGGATCTAGCAGGAAACGCAGAAACTATCTAATCCACCTAGAACGCTACAAATGAGGAAACCATACCAACAGATAGCTTGTATGCTAGACGCCGTGCTATTTTGATTCTAACAGAGTTGGAAATTATCTCAATTTTACGGCTAAGAAAAGGTAGGCATACTTCGGCCAGGTTCCCAACCCCTAGCAACCTGACCCCAGAGCCTGATCTCTTAGTGGCAGAACTGATGTGCCACAACTTCCAACGCCAAGTCCAGCTCTGAGCCCAATGTCCAGCATCAATCCACGCAGGTGCAATTATCAAAGTAAACTTGAAAGCTAGGAGCCGCTTGTCATGCGAACATGGGTAACAGGAATGTGTATGTTTTTCATACATAAAATTGGATGACAATAAAGTTACTCTACCATCAGGGATTAGAAATTTAGATGAGTCGACATCTGTAAATCCCTCAGAGCGTGTGTTAAATGCTTAGTCTCGAAATGCGCCACCGGAAGGCATAAGGAAGAAGCGCAGGGCCCGACCCGTCCGCCTCTCACACCAACTGCTGGGGCTCCCCTTAAGGCCTCTGCCACCCCGAGGCCTCCAACGGCTGCACTTCACAGGCCGGGGTCCCGCCGCTCCCACCGCCATCACCCTCGGGCCCAGGACAGCGCCCTCCAAGAGGCAGGGGTAGCGGAGGCCGAGGCCACGCCCACCATCTCGACGCCAGGGTCTGTGTTGCCCCTTTACCGCCAGCTCGAGCAGTCCGGCTCCTGAGCACCTGGTCCAATACCCGGGGCCGACTACTCACCGCGCCACGGATTGCCGGCCTCGCTCCCTCGCTCGGGGTGCCTCGCGTCGCCGGAAGTAGGGGCCGCGCGGGTTGTCCGCGCCGCATCGGTCGCTCTAGGAACATGGCGGAGAGAGCCTCTATGATCCTGAGCCCCCTGGAGGAAGGAAATTTCGTTGGTTGTTTTCTGCACCAGCCTCTTAGAAGGCGTCCTGTGGCCCCCTCCCTTGGTGGCGGAGGAGAGGCCTACGGGGTTGCCAACCGCAGCCAGTGCCCATCAGGACTTCTGGACTGCAATACCGGCCCCCCAACCGGAGACTTAATTCTTTCTACAAATACCGATCACTTACTAATTTTAAAGAGGCACTTTTGGAGAGCGTGAACTGTTCCTGATCTTTTTTCATGAGTCACCTTATTTCATAATCACCAAAAAGCCCTTGAAAGATAAGAATGGTCATAGTCATTTTACATATAAGGCAACCAATGCTTGGAGAAGTTTGCTCAAGTTCACACAGTGTGTAAGTGGACCACCAAGGACTGGTACTAGTCTTTTCCAATTGAAGTCTTGCTATTCTTAACTTACCCTCCACTCCCACCCCAACTCTCTTTAACTGGTTTCCTGTTTAGGAGAAGTACAGCTCGCTGCCAGCATTAATTTTATGTAAACACCCTCTTTGAGATTGAAGCAAATCTGACAGTTTTTAAAATGTGAAAATAACATATAAAAATGGTTCTGGAGTTATTTCTAAACAGAACTTGTCTCTAATCCTAATGTAGCAGAAATGTATACATACATCGGGTTTATCAAATAAATCTTCTGGTAACTATTTGAGAATGATGTTAACATCACCTATAAGAATGTTGTTTTCTAGGATTTGACATTTTCAGCAATTGAGCAGTACACTACTTAAAACAGAATGCTATGACTAGAATGATGTCATTTGTTTCCAAAGGCTATCGATAGACTAGAGTGATGCAAAAGTAATAATGAAAGCAAAGTATTTCATGGCAAACTTTGGGGGTAAGGTTAGGACTCTAATCTGCAAGTTATCTAGGGCTAAATGCTGCACCCACAGTGCCACCTGCAAGTATTCTTGGGGCAAACAGGAGATGAGTTAATGATCACTCTTATCTTGCAAGATCCTCCTCCTCAGCCAGGCTCCTCTGTGTGCCCTTATTCCCCTGTGGAACTCCCCAATCTAATGGCTTCAAATACCATCCTCATGTGCTGAAGACTTCCGAATTGGTAACTCCAGTTCAACCCTGAGATGTAAATATTATTGATATCCAGCTGATTACTCAGCATCATTTGCATGTGTGATGGGTACATCAACTTAACACACCCCCAAAGGAACTTCTGATATTCATCTAACTTGTTCCTTTAACAGTCTTCATTTCAGCAACTGATGACAACTCTATCTTTCCAGCTGATCAGGTCAAAATCTTGATGTCATTGTTGACTCTCTTTCACCCCAAACCCAAATCCAATCCATCACAATTCTGTTAGTTCTATCTTCAAAATATATCCAGAACTGAGCTACTTTTAACACCTCCACTGCTGTAACCTCCAGCAAGCTGCCGTCATCTCCTGCCTGCATTGTTGCATTGGCTTCCTCACTGTTCTCCCCACAGTCTACTCACAGCCCCAGAGGGGTCCTCTTAAAACTCAAGTCATTCATTTTGTTCAAAACCTTCATAGATTTCTTATATCATTAGAGCAAAAGCTCCCGGCCTCACAGTGCACACAGAGCTATCATGATCTGTTTCTTTCTTTTTTTCTTTTAAAAGAGTTTTTATTAAAATATAGCTAACATACAATATTGCATTAGGTTCAGGTCCACATCATAGTTATTCAACATTCATACCTAAAGAAGTGATCACCATAAGTCTAGAAACCATCTAACACCATGGTATATTATCACAATATTATTGAATATATTACCTAGCTGTACACTACATCCCCATGACCTGTTTTATACCTGAAAGTTTGAAACTCTTATTCTTCTTTACCTCCACCCACTTTTTGATTTTTCAATTACAGTTGACATTCAATATTATTTTAATTAGTTTCAGGTGTATAGTATAGTGGTTAGACATTTATATAATTTTTGAAGTGATCCCCCTAGTCTAGTATCCACCTGGTACTATGTATAGTTATTACAATATTATTGACTATATTCCCTATGCTGTACTTCAAACTCTGTGACTGTTTTGTAACTATCCATTTGTATTTCTTAATCTCTTCACTTTTTTTTTCACCCAGCCTCCCAATATGCCTCCCATCTGAGAATCAACATTTTGTTTTCTGTATCTATGAATCTGTTTTTGTTTAGTTTGTTTATTTTATTCTTTAGATTCTACATATAAGTGAGATCATATGGTATTTGTCTTTCTCTGTCTGGCTTATTTTTTACCCTCAGCTTTATTGAAATATAATTGAAATATAATAGACAATTAGTTGCTCATATCTGTTGTACAATTCAATGAGTTTTTTAAATTATAAATGGCATACAATAATATATGTTTCAGTTGTATAGCATAGTGATTTGAGCTCAAGTGACCACCCATTAAATCTAGTACTCCTCTTCTCTCTTACATATTTGTTACAACATCTTTGACTATTTTCCCTATGCTATATTTTATATCTTCATGACTATTTTGTAACTATCCATTTGTATTTCTGAACTCCTTTTCCCTTTTACCGATTTCCCTTAACTCCCCCTCTTGTCTAGTAGCCCCCAAAATATTCTCTGTATCTATGAGTTTGTTTCTGTTTTTGTTGTTATTGTTGTCTATTTTGTTCTTTAGATTCCACATGTACATGAAATCATGTGGTATTTGTCTTTCTCTATCTGACTTACTTAATTCAGTGCAATACCAACTAGATCCATCAGTCCATCAAGGCAATATCTTTTTTCACCTCCTTCCTTTTAGTCTCTGTGTGTTTTTTAATCTGAAGTTAGTCTCTTGTAGCAAGCATATGTAGGGGGCTTATTTTCTTATCCATTCTGCCACCTTATCCATTAGTTGGAGCACTTGATTTTTTTTCCATTCAAGGTACTCATTGATAGATACGTAGTTATTACCATTCTTTATTCCTGTTTTTGGTACACGTTTTTTCTTCTTAAAGAAGTTCCTCCAACATTTCCTGTAATAGTGGCTTGGTGGTGGTGAATTCCTTTAGCTTATTTTTGTCTGGGAAGCTCTTTATCTGTGTCCTTCACTCAAAATGAAAGCTTTGCTGGATAAAGTAGTCTTGGTAGTAGATTCCAGGTTTTCATCATATCAAATATTTTGTGCCAAGCCCTTCTGTCCTGCAAAGTTTCTGTTGAGAAATCAGTTGCCAATCTTATGGGTGCTCTTTTGTAGGTAACTAACTGCTTTTCTCTTGCTGCTTTTAAGATTCTCTCTTTGTACTTAACCTTTGGCATTTGAATTATGATGTGTCTTGGTGTGGGCCACTTTGGGTTTATCTTCTGTGGGATGCTCTGCGCTTCCTGGGTTGTATGCCTATTTCCTTCACCAGGTGAGGGAAGTTTTTTCATCATTATTTCTTCAAATAGTTTTCAAATTTTTGTTCTCCTCTCCTCCTTCAGATATACCTATTACACAGATTTTTTTTTACATGTAATTTTATGCCAAAGACTCCTTAAATTATTATTATATTCTTGGTTTCTTTTTTTCTTGCTGTTCTGACTGGGTGTCCTTGGTTTCCCCATCCTCTATAATGGTGATTCAATCCTCTTCTTCATCCACTCTGTTAATTTCCTCTAATATACTCTTCATCTCAGATATTGTATTTTTCATTTCTAACTGGTTCCCTTTTATAATTTCCATTTTTTAAAATCTCTTTGTTAAAGTTCTCATTGAATTCATCTACGCTTCCCTTAAGTTTATTGAGCATCTTTATAACCAGTGTTTTGAACTCTGCATCTGTTAGATTGCTTGGCTACATTATTCCTGGATCTCTTTTCTGTTCTCTTATATAGTTTCTGCTTCTTTGTCTTCCCATTTTGGCTGTCCTTCTGTGTCTGTTCCTAAGCAAAGCTCCTAAGTATCCTGGTCTTATTAACGTGGCTTTGTGTTGTAAATGTCCAGTGATACAGTCCTGAGAGGGATTCAGCAGCAGGCCAATTTTAGCCCCATCTTGTGTCCCTCCAGAGTCACCTGTTAAGATTCAGCAAGCAATCCACAGATGCTGTGCTTATAGTTGCCTCAAGAAGATACTCCAGAAACCCAGGTCAGCAGCAACTAGTGTGGGCCTTGGAGCTTGCTCAGGGCTCACAGAGGACACAACTGGATGTGGCTTAGGTGGGGCTGTGAGTTAAGGGAGGCAGAGTTTCAGGGAATCTCCTGGGGGGAGCAACGTCTGTTATCCAGTTTGATGACGTCTCAGCAATGGCAGTGCTATGCCCACACACTGGAAGGGGGGTGGCTCAACAGATGAACAATGGATACTGCCAGCACTTCTGCCCAGGAGAGATCCTCACTTCTGGCTCTAGCTCTAACAACTCAGTGTCCCCTGTAAGTCCCTGGTGCTTCTACCCCCACCCTACAACAGCCAACTGGGAGCTGGTGCTCAGAGTAAATGAGTTCGTCACTGCAAAAGTCCAGTTGCAGACATGGCCCCTTTAAGAGGCTTCTGCAGCTGCTGGCTACCACTGCTGTAGACTTTGTCTCACTCAGTCACTCCAGAATTGTCAGCCTCGTGTCTTCACCCCCTCCTTACTCCAACCCTTGCAGAGTGATTTCTTATTTCTCTCCCTAGTTGTAGAGCTTATTTATCTAGATCCCAGGTGACTCTGTCTGTTTTTTGCTGCATGTTTCCATCACAACTTCTTCGTGGTTGCAAGAGCAGATGAACAAAGCCACTATCATCTACACCATTTTTGATGATCTATTTCTTGTTCTCTGTTGTGTCTGCAGTGCTAAGGACAGTGCTCAGCAGGTAGCAGGCACTCAGCAAGTATTTAGTCAGTGAATAAACTTATAAGATGCCTAATTGTTCACAATGTCCTTTTATATCTATTCTCTGGTCATTCATCTTTACTATATAGTCTCATGATGCAGGGATCATTATATCTGTCTTGCAGATCAATAAAATGAAGTTGAGGGAGGGAAACTTGCTTGAAGTAACACAGCAAGTTGATGGCAGAGGCCAAACTAGCTGAAGCTCAAGCTTTCTGTTCTGCAGGTGACAAAGCATGAGACTAAGATCTGTACAAGGAATGCCAACTCAATAATCTAAATAATAGCTAGACTGTTGTAAAGATTAAATAAGACAATGTAAGGCACTTAATTAACACAATGCATAACACACAAGAAAATATGAGGCATTGCTACTACTTTCATTATTAAATTTTTATTACAAGTTGATGATGCTGGTAGTTGGAGGGGAAGGAGCTAAGAGGCAATGGCCAGAGATTGTTTAGGAACAGTTTCAAGAGCCAAATTAATTTCTGGGACTGTTTGCTCTATGTACATTAAAACAATAAGACAAAACTTATTCAAAAACATTTTATTAGTGAGATAGCCATTAATTAAAACGAACTCTTTCCATGTCCCACTTAATAGTAGATTATCCCTTTTTCTTGTACCTGAAAACAATTGGGCCAACTATAGAAGGCCCAAAGATGTGTAGATTAGAAAGGTAGAGATTGGGTAAAGAAAGATGAATTTTTAAAAGGAGAGAGACAAAATTCAGGATATAAAAGGGTGTGCATGGCCAAGAGTTGACAGAGTAGGAGGAAAGGATAGAGAGAGGCAAGAGACAGACAAGGATATTATGTGAGGAGGAGAAGGAGGAAGAATAAAGGGGAAAAAGAGAAAGAGAGGGAGATAAAACAGGCAGGGTTTTACACCCTCTAATAGTACAATAGTCTGAGTGCTTATTATGTGCCAGGAACTGGTGTAGAGCACTTGTAGTACTTCATTCAATATTCCCAAGGTATGAATTGCTTTGCCCTTCCTGGATTTTACATCCCTGCCTATTGCTCTATGACTTTCAGTGCCTCTTAGTGAACAAAATCCCATCCTACTGATGTTGACTTTACATGTGACTAGCATTGGCCCACTGCATGTGAGTGGATACAAAGTATATCATGTCCCAGAATTAGCTCTGAATCACTGTTTCTGCTACCACTCTTTTCTTTCCCTCTGCCTTGAGAATACTGTGCCCCAAGTACAGGCTGTTCCTTCATGCAATCTAGGATGCAGGAGAGAAGACACATAGAGCAGAGACACATATGCCCACCTGTGGCCACCTACGTGACATGTGAGAGAAATAAATGTTTTGGTTGTAGCCACTGAGATTTTTGTTGTTATTCGTTACTACAGCAAAACTGACTAATATACCTCCCACAACCTTAAAAGATAGGAACTTTTATTATCCTTATTTTATAGATAAGAAAATTGAGGCAAGTAACTTGCCTAAGGTTACACATTTGGCAGTGGCAGAGCCAAGCTTCAGATCTAGACAGACTGGCTCCAGAGCTTATGCTTTCAACCTCTACATAATAGTATCTCTCAAATGGGGTCCCAGATTATTTTTAAACAAATTAAATTATCGAAAATGGGCACACATGACATTTAAGAAGCACAAAGAAGAAACAGGGAGAGAGTGGAGGGATAGACAGTCAAGGCAGTTAAGACTCTATGCCACCACCTCCTCCTAACAGTGCATCTTTCTAGAGAAAGTGGGCCTATAGACCAGAATGTTTAATATCTAGGGCTTCTCTGCAAATGACACCCAGCAGTGTGCCCCTTAGCACTGTGGTATTTGAAGGGCTCATTCTAGGAAGAAGAGGCTTCTGGGCTGAGAAAAGTCCTAGCAAGACAGCTTCCTTTTACTATGTCTTTGGCCCCTACATCTCCACTTCTTTGCATGCACATGCCCATGCACATGCACAGGCACATGCATACACTTGCATGAACACACATACAACACTCATACAGAAAAGCATTGTCTCAACAGGGAGTGCTGCTGCCTTGGGTCTGCATTTGGCAGCAATGGGAAGGATACTGGTCACACGTGTGGCCCAAGTGCTGTAAAAAGAGTGGTCCAACTTCCAAGAAGGGACCTGAACAATTCTGCCCACCAAGTCTGAGGCTTTGCTTTGTTTCCTTTGAGTTCTCTGGGAAAGGAAACTCAGGGAATTCCCATTCTTTGGTTTGCAGAAAACATCTCTGTTAAAAGCCCAGCCAGAAAAGAGTGGAGCCCCACCCCGAACGCTGTGAGTCCAGGGGCAGGTCAGCAGTTGGCTTTCTCCCAGACAATCATAACTCCTGGGGTCTAAATACACCATGTGTGTTTAGCTGTTTTTACACTTGGAACAACTTGGCTCTGTGCTTCCTATCTGATCATGGTGAGGGACTGAGGGGCAGGGGGGCTGCTGCCCACCAGGGCACCTGACAAGGATTTCTTGCTCCTGCTCTGCAGCTGCAGGATGCCTCTGTCTGGTCCACACTGGGAACATTGGGCATTGCAGGCTCCTGAGCAAATTACTCCATCAGACTGGAAAGTCCCAAGCTGTTTCCCTGGGACTAAGGGGCCAGATGTATCCTGGGTGAACACATGACTTTATTCTATTTTGACCATGGGAAGGTCTTTAATTCATTTTCTGGTAAACATCCCAAGCAGGTGGCATATGGTTGTCATGGTTGTCACCACAGGAAAAACAAGTTGTTTTTCTATTCATTCTGGTAATTTGTTCTGGCCAAATCACCCTGTTTTCCTGAGTCCAGTTGTTCTTTTGCAATCTTGTTGATTTCGTCCTCTGTTTATCATTTTCTCTGGTTCCTGAGCCTTGGCCTGGAAAGACAGTCCCATTCTCTCTCTCACAGGACTCTTCATTTGTCTTTGGATACATTTACTACCTGAGATACTAGTTAGTGAAAGAGCATCTGAAATATACTATTAGGTCTGTGGAAAGAGGAACGTGGAGCTCTGACATAAACCAGCAGGAAATCACAGAGCCTAGCAGAGAAAGTCTGAAATTGTTGGATCACAGTGAGCTGAATTGAGCAGCTTTTCAAGTTGCCCCCGAAAAGCAAATATAGCATTGATAAAGATTGATTGATAACCCCTTAGAGATGATTGTAGAAGTGTACATTCTCCTCTGTCCAGCATTTTTCTTTTTTTCTGTGCTAGTGATTTATTTTAGCTATGATATTCAGAGGTTAGTTTTGATAATGTCTATTTTAACACTGACACTTATCTAGACAGGCCTTAAATTAAATAATATTGTAACAACTGCAAAAACAAAACAAAACAACAAAAAAATCCTCAAACCTCCACTTCCCAAAATACCCCAAACCAGTGAGTGCTTATAGAGAGGCTCCTGATCCCATGGCTTCCTGTGTGCCATTTTCTGTCCTGCTCCTGGGCTGGCAAGTGTCTCCTGGGCTGGAATGCCACACACACTGTCTTAAGCAGTTGAGCTTAGGTGTTTCTCCAGGGACTTCCACTGGCTCTCTGCTCTGCTGGTCCTCTGACCTGCCAGGCATCTAGCCTGCTTCTCCTGATGAGGAGACCCTGGAATCTGGGGTGGACTGTGGCTGTCTTCATCCCTCCAGGGCTAAGTAGAGACCTGGTATAGGGCAGTCACTCAATTACTGCTAAACAATGAATGGCTGTTGTCCTACACCTGAAGTTGGAAATATGGTCCAGGGAATAAAATGAGCCAGGGGGGGCCTACTTGTTTTCCACACTCTCCTAGGCCTTGCTGCCATCCCACCTGAGCCCCTGTCTAGAAGATCCCTGAGGTCATCCTGATCCCGAGAGTCTGTGATTTTGGGTGATCCTATTAATCACTGCTGAGGCCACCCACAGACCCTCACCACTGACTTCTCCTCTGTGACCTGTGGCCACCTCTGTTCTCAGGCCCCACATCAATACCCAGGGTATGCACGGAAATGAAAGAGTCATGTTGGCATCAAGAGCTCTGGGGTTCTTTTGCCAAACTCGGCCACACACACTGTAGGATAAGAGTTTTAGAAGTTAGGGCAGGGGGGCAGGGAAGACACACCTAAGCAGAAAGAAAGCTTGGTCTTGACTCCCTTGGTTTGGTACAGTACACCTTTATTAAGCACCTAGGAAACTGCTGCTAAGGGACAGCAGTCAACAGAAACTGCAGTGGGTCACCCCTGGGCACCTTTCTGGGTGGCTCTGTGACCATGAAGCTATATGGGGGACATCCTGGTGTGAAGTTCACCTCCAAAAGTGGGTCTGCATGGCATGGCTGCTCCTAAGCTCTGCTCTGTATGTGCACTGGTGAGGAACCATTGCATGAAGGGGAGATGAACTCTCACCTATATTTGGAAGCCTTTATGGGTCTCCCCTTTAAGGCTGCCATCTGCAGGCCCCAGAGAGAGAATTTGGTCTTCAGCTTGCTGACAAACACTTAACATGACTGATGTAAACTGTTGCATAGTTTTGCAAAAGCCTTCTTGTTCATTCCAGAAATTCTCTCCCAGCTGACAAATCCAAATAATTTAGTATCTGGCCCCAGGGAATTCAAAGCCCTTTGTCCTCAAACTGACGTTTCTCTTTATCCAACCCCTTTCTCATGGGAAGCATTGAGAGCAGCGGGACAGAAGCCCAGAGAGGGACAGTGGAGACGGGAACTGAGTACTGCCTTCACAAGCCACTATTCAACAGTCCCTGGATCCTGGACTCTTGCTTATGTGTGGTGTCATTCTTCCAATGTCATGTGAGCCACTTCCTCCATGTGATCAAATTGGCATGTTTTTGCAGAAAGCTCTTTATAAGAATTCCTCAGGTCTTGCTGAGGAAGTTCAGATTTAGTGCTCAGATTGAAGATGAGATGCCCTTAAGTCTTATTCCCAGTATGATTTCTGGCCCAGGGGCACTGGGTTGTGTGAGGCTTATGGGGTGACATCAGAGATAAAGGCCAGGGACCAGGGATACCATGGTGAAGTGATGGTCGGGAGCAGGACACATCCCATATCTGCTGGTATCCCCTGTTTTTCCTAGGCGAGTTCTTGAATGGCAGCACAAGGTAAAGGTAGACAGAGTTCTTGTTGGTTCATGTGGATGATGAGGAAACAAGCTGTGGCCTTGCATGAGCTCTGAGTCAGGCACTGGGAAAGCAAATGGAGGCCATACCCAGGGGCTTGGTTAGGTACTGCTATTCCAAGCAGAAGTGTGGCATGAACAGGACAGACCATGCCATCCAGCCACAGAATGTGGCTGGTGCCATCTTCAGGGCTGCTTACTGCACAGACCAGCTGCTCATGCAGACCCCACCCAGCAAGTTCCTACTATTTAGGCCTGTGTCTGGGTCCTGTGAATGCTCACCGTGGAGCCAAGAACCAGGGGCATGAGTCTCATGGTACATAGACAGGTAGACATGTGGAAGCATGGGTGCTGAATTCCTCAGGCAGTGGTCATCAATCAGTATGACTAATCGGGGCCTGGCCATCGACATTCATTATGCACTGGCTGCTTGTGGCTTTGGAAGAAGCAGAAACTGGCTGGCTACTTGGCCTCTACCAGCTGCTCGAGGCGCTGCAGCATTGTCAGACGCAGGGTTTGGAACCTGGAGGGAGACACAGCCAAGTGGACTCACTGACCCTGCAGGGACAGGGAGTAGGGAACAAAGCGAGGGAGCCACAGATGCCTGGGCCAGGAGACACGCAGCTCTTGACTGGCTGATTAGTGCTACCATCTGTCTTTTGCCAATGAGAGGGAAGAGGGAAGAGCCAGTCACATACCCTGCAGGACCACTGGCTGCTAGAAGCAGTCAAATAGGGCTGCAGATCCTGCTGTTTCAAAGCCAAGTGCTGCTATTTCTATTCCAAAGACTGTCTAGTACAGACAGGAGTATGCTGGAGTGGTTAGGGTACAGAGCAGGGATCAGGAGGGCTGCATTCAAGCCTGGACTTTGAAATAACCTGTGCTGCAAGTTTCCTCATCCTGGGTCTCTGTTTCCTCTCTGTACCCTTAAAAGACTGACCAGGTACCTCCAGGTTCCTTTCAGCTCCAAAATCCTACAGTGACACTGCTGACTGCATGGCAGACTGTTCCCTCTGAATGGAGTCTCTGTTGCCTGCCTACATGGAGCCTTACTGCACAGAGGGACATGGGGTGGGGGGCGGGGGTGAGGCTGTGGCTTTCCAAGGATCATTCAGCTAGAAGCCAGAATCTGAGCTAGTCCCCAGCTGTGGGCTCTAGCAGTGAACAGCTTTCCTCTTTCCCTACCTAAGAGAGACTTTGACCCCAGCCCTGGCTGAGTACCTTCCACGTATCCTTTCTATGCTTCACTCTGCAGAGGGAGAGACAAATGATTGGGATGTACAATCTGGATAACCTCATACAGCTGGGCCATGCAGCTTCTGGCTAACCTCATGCAGCTTCTCCAGCAGCTGGCATGTGACACCTGCTCACCTTTCACTGAACTGGTCCCTTGTACTTGAAAACATCAGCTGATGCAGGGAGTTCCAACACCCACTCCTTTTTGGCAGGGTCAGATTTCTAACTAGCATGAAAGGCCCAGACCAGGCTGACTGTGTACCAAGCAGGCCATCTCCTCAGTTGAGACTCCAGAACTGTGTCACCAGCAGAACTCACAACCTTGGTCTGGTGTCCACTCAAGCTCCTGCCTGATTTTGCTGCCCCGTTTGCAGCAGCTGTGTCCATCCCGTGCTGGTGAAGTGCTATGGCTGGATGGGCAGTCTGGGCTGCATCCTGCCACTTTGACAGGCTGTCCCCTAGCTTGTGTCAATACTAAGCAAGGGGCCAGATGGTCAAGCCTCCCTGAGCCAGACAAGGACACCTGGCACACCTGGAGGACAGAACTCTCCCAGCCCTTGACCTGGGTACTCTACCCTGCAGACCTGTCCTGATGGTCAGGGCCCATGACTGGCCCATTAAGTGCTGCTTACTTTATTGTCAGTTTGATTATTTCTCTTTCCTCCTCTTCTTTTAATTTTTCAACAAAACTGTCCAGCACCGGCATTTCAAACTTAATGTACTGAGCGACCTAGAAAATCCAAGAACATTTTAATGTGCTTTAAATTAAAAGCCAAAAACATGTTTTCTTTTCATCATGGCTTCCATAGAGGCCAATTCAGCAATGTCTTATACCCATGGAAGTAGCTGCCCCTCTTTCCACCCACCCCTAACACTGATCTGTGGGTATCAGGACAGGAAGATGGAGCTCATTCTTGCCTCAAAAGCAACTATAATCCCTGGGAGGAAATATTAGGAAAAACATTCAATAGTGAGCAGAGTCACACTGGGTTTTCTCTGGGGTGGAGGTGGGGAGTGGTGGGAACACCACTGTTTCTAACAATGGAATGAGACTGCACTGGCCCATGGGACATAGGGTCACTGGACCTTCTCCTTGGAGTTCAAACCTTACGGGCTTTTTCCTGTGAGGGGACTTAGATGCCTGGTTATCTTCTATAGGACCTAGTTAGGCCTTAGTTAAGGAGTCCTCATGTGGGTCTTTAACACAATGACAACAAAACACACTGCAATGAAGGAAAAGGTTCAATCTGCCAAGGAAGAGAAAAGCACAGGTCATGGTATTCTAGAACCAACTTATTTTTCCTTTAAGCCAGTTGATGGAGCTGGTGGTGGCTGGTAGGCAGAGGGAGGGTTGGAGCCATCACTATGTCGGGCTTGGGGTCCTTTAAGACAGCTGTGTTGTCCCTGGAGACAGCACCTGAGAGGTCTCTGGCCAAAGTCATCTTCGGAGTGCCTGAGAATCTCCCATACTGTCAGCCAGCCCTACCTCAGGAGTAGGCCTCCGAACCCTCAGCCCCTACTCACATCATGGGGAACTTCCTCGCCCAAGTCGGCCTCCATCAGGAATATTCTGGCAATCTTCTCACATGGCCCATGCAGGATTCTGGAAACCAGTGGGTACTCACTGTCTTTTAATTTTGTCCTTTCTAGTGGGGGGGGGGGTGGGAAAAAAAGGTGGTTTACAAAATTGGGGGGGGGGCATTAGGATTGCCTTTCTTTATTCCAGGATAGTAACATGAAAGACAATATCCAGGCATTCCAGTGAACCTTCTCCAGAACTCGCTGAGAACATTGCCATGAATGATGTGAGTTCATGTCATTTGGCAAAAGCCCAGCCAGGAGAGGAGCAGTCACATGGGGAGGCCAGGCCTGCCCAGTCACCAGACTCTGCCACATGAGTGCTGCAGAGAAGGACATACAGATTCTGCAACAGCACTTCTCAGTGGGCGAGGGGCCTCAGCTCCACCTAGTAGACTTCAACCACTTTCTATTCCTCCCAGCTGTGAAGCTGGAGATGGTGGCTTCCCATGTACTTGTGGTGGGATTCTGACATGGATGACAAGTGTGCCTGGGTTTGGGCTTAGGAGAGGCATTTGTGGTGGGGGCACAGGAGGTTCCAAGGCCAGGAGGGTGAACTGCTCTGTGCCTGCCTCACAAGCCGGCATGTCCTTTAGAGAAGGAACATGGTTGGTGAGCCCGCCAAACTGTCAGTCTTTTGTTTTTATGGTCTAGAGGCAAAGGCAGACACTTACCCCCAGACTCATGTACGATATAGAGTGCAAACTCACTGGGGCCATTTTCCACCTGCAGCAAAGATAGGAAGTCAGACCATGACTTTTTGAAACAAGAGAGAAAGCAAGCCATCCCTGGCAGTAACCACACACCCAGTGCCACAGACACAAGTTCCCAAACCTTCCCCCTCCAACTCCCTATCAGTTTTTCTTTCAAATCCCAGAGATTCTAGCTCATCAGAGGAAACCCTGCTAGACCTGCTACCCAGGTGCCTGAGGCAGCTTCCCCCAGCCTTCCCCCACTCCCTAACCCAACAAAACAGCAAACCACCATCACAGGGACAATGCTGCTCATGGACAGACTTACTCGGAACTTGTTCAGCAGCAGGGTAAGCACCTGAAGGGTAGTCATGGTGCTGTTGACCCTCACGTTGGTAACGGACCCATATGCAGGGGTAAACACGGAGGTCTGCACAGGGAGAGGGGCAGTTCAAGGCAAGGCTGGAGGGGGCACAGAGCTGACATTATGCAGGGGCCAGGCATATTACCAGCTAGAGGGCACTGAGGAAACCCAAGCAGCAGGCAAACCTGGGCTCTGGGAATACCTGTGCCTGTCCATTCACACAGATCCACATGCAAGCCATGCACAGATCTGGATACACTAAGGGTAGCTACAACATCTCACATCTTACTGAGAACTGACTGTAAAAAAAGATGCCTGCTAAGCTCTAAGGGCCAGCTCTCTGAGCTTAGGAATGACTGCTGTGGAAGTAATTCACAGGGTGGAGGGGGACAAGTCTCTCCCTCACTCTTTGTATCCATCAAATCACCAAAAGCCTATTGACTCAAGGCTGAAAGTTCTCAAATCTGTTTACTCCTCTCCATTCTCCCAGTGGTGCCTGAGTAGAGGTCCTCAATTCACAAATAGTTTCTCAACTTTTCCTCCTTCAAGCTCAGCCCTTTCCATCTGTTCACCACACTGATGCCCAAAGGAACAACCTTTTGAAAACCCTGCAAATCAAAGTGTGTTCTGGACCAGCTGCATCAGTGTTCAGCCTCAGGCCCCCCTGAATCAGAACCTGCATTTTGAGGAGAAAGCCAGGCAATGATATGTATACAGTACAGTTTGAAAAGCATTGTCTTAAAGTACAGTTCTAGGTAAAAGTATCGAAGGCTTCCCACCGCCTACACAATGCCATTGTGGCTCCTCTTAGTATTAGACTCATATGATATGATGATTCCCTCCTAAGCACACTGTGCTCTACCCACATGGCTTCTTCGCAGCATAGGGTTACATTATATTCTTGCAGGTATCACCTTTGTCTATGACAATGTATATGAAGCGAACCAGGGCACTGCCTGAAGCTTAAGTCCTGAATGAACACTGGTCAGGCAGTAAACCTACTAACCACTTAACATATCATCTTTGACTTGATCTTCACAATGGCTCTTTGAAGTACCTGTCACTTGTCCTTTTTCTTAGAGAGGACATGGAGGCTTGGAGAGGTTAAGTAACTTGTTTGAGTCTCCTCCTATAGAAAGGGCAGAGCCATTCAAAGCCCCATGCTTTCCCTCAGTATTTCTGGGGCCTCCCTGTGTATCTGACTCCCCTGTGGGTGAGCTCCTCTTTGCTTTCCAAAACCAAATTCAAATTTCCATATCCTTCTGTATGGCCCAAGCTCACTTGTCTCAGAAGGTAACTGGGACCTGGGGTGCATGAAAGACTTGCTCATTGTCCTCAGCTGGTCCGCAGGTACCAGAACCAGACTCAAATCTGGACCTGCTCTCTACACAGTTGAGATGTAGAATGACTCTGGGTTATACAGAAAGCCAGACTAGGCTTTTAGATCCCAGTAAATACAGAATTCATAGAGGAGCCAGGCCATTTCAAGGAAAAGAAAGGTCTAGTCACCAAGACATTGCTAGTGTTTCTTCTGCCTGAAGCCTTTTCTCGGGATGATACCAACCAGTGCCAAATGGGAAAAAGGGTCCTGGGGCTGCTTTTCCATCTCTAAACACAATGCTTTCTCATCAAACACATTTGAATCTGACAGGCCAGCACAAAGCAGGGGGAAGGGTAAACTTTTACCCAGGCTGGAAATAAAACCAACATTATTGAGAATCAGAACAGCTTTGGAAAATGATTGAGCAAAATAATAATGCTTGGTTCTAAGAAATAAAGCCTGGAATAACAACCCCATGAAGTCAATTCTAGGAATTAAAAAAAAAAAAGTGTTGCCTGTGACTCAAATACCAACTGCCACCTGATTTCTAAGAACACTAATTCTGAATGGATGTAGAGTAAAGTGAGAAAGAGGACTTTGTATGGGCTTTCTCCTTGGGAGCCCCTTACTCACCCAGGATATATGAATCAATTGTCTAACATACCTAAGATACTAGTTCATGTCCTGGAAGGTAGTCAATTTGCCTGGAATAACAGACCCACATTCTGCAGGTAAATCTGTTACTAGGAGAGAAAGCTAGACATCCTGACTGGGTTATAAGCTAGTGTGTCGAGTGCTGGGTTGGCTGGCTGAAGAGCCCTTCTTGGCATGGTGGCTCCAATGGCCATGAAAGACTATGATGAGAGTCCTCCCTACTCATTTGTGTGCATTTCAAAGGCCACAGAGTGCTCAGATATCTTCATGTCCCCGTGACATCTATATGGCTAAAATAAGCTTTAATGTGCCAGATACACCTCTCAGATATGATTCCCTTAGAGGAGGGGTAAACATACCAAAGATAAACCATGCTGTTCAGTACTTTGAGTCATAGAGCAAAAGCCTTTTTTTTAGAAACGTAGAACCAGAATGATCCTAAGCCTATGAATATATATATTTTTAAATTTTAGAATAACACCTTAAGATAACATATCACTATGTATTCAAATATTTAACACTCAACAGACTTATTTAATGCTTAACAGGTGCTTACTTAACACTTTACAGACTAAACCCCTTTGGAACAAGATTTAAAGAACACCCAAATTCTCAGAAGGATTTACTACATACAATCCTATCACTATTCTTAACCTGTGCTCAACTTTGGGCCTGGCTATCCCTTTACTCTTTTGGAAAACTAATCTCAAATAGTCCTGGGTTTTCCTGGACTGAACAAAGATGACCTGTTGCCACTAATCAACACTCATTGCAAACCCAGCAGGGAGTGGCTGGGAGGTCCTCATAATAAAACTGGGTCCCATCAGCCTTCCATGCACACCCTGAAGTCCAGGGCACCCCAGGAGTTGCTGAAATGCTCCTGGCAGGCCTCATCTGTGCTACCGTTCTTCAGGTCTGACTTGGAGACCTCCTTTCCCCTCTGATTAGCCATCGCCTGTCAAGAAGGGCTGTTGCTGAAACGGTAAGCTTCTGCTTCCATTTCTCAGCCCTATAGGATATGATCCTGTCACAAGACACTCCATCCAGGGCTGCACTCAAACTGCCACTCCTGCCATTTATAGTAAGGATAAACTCCTCCTTTACAGTTCAGTTTGTTTATAGAATGATGTCATCTGGGGAAGGAGATCTTTTCCTGAGATCAGTACAGTGCATACTTGGACAAAAGGCTAAGTGCTAGGAATCAGGAGCAGTGAAGGTTCTCTGGACGCAGAAACACGTGCCCCTAGGCACACCTTCACCTACTGGGCTCAGTCTACCCAGGAAGGATGCCAGTGGGGTATGTGGTGTTCCCACAAAACTTCCAGCTGAGCTCATGTAAAAACCTCATAGGAAATTGTCTAACTACAGATAAACAGGACATTGACTAAAGATAGACTCACCAGGAATCCACACAACTTATGAAAATGGGTTAACAGTCACTCTGCGGTAGAAAAAATACAGGCTTCTGGGTCATAAACTAGAATATTATTTTGATGTGACTTTGGGCAAGATGTTTTCCCCCCTGAGCTCTCTTTCTCTATGAGGACATGGGGATGACCACACCTGTACACAGGGCTGTGCTGATGGTGAACTCTTGACTCCGCTATCGTGGGGCCTGTCCTGAAGAAGACCCAATTGCTGTGCCCATGCTCAGGGCTGGTTCCCTGCAGCCTTAGCTTTAGGGCCCAGGTGTGGGGCAAGGCTGGGACATCACCTTGTGATTATAAAAGTGCCCATTGATGGAGAACCGGTGTCGCTGGACTCTCTGGGCCTCGCCG
Organism: Eonycteris spelaea; assembly: GCA_003508835.1. Lineage (NCBI taxonomy): Eukaryota > Metazoa > Chordata > Mammalia > Chiroptera > Pteropodidae > Eonycteris > Eonycteris spelaea. Next base: position 116,073 of record PUFA01000504.1, on the reverse strand, counting down.
GATGTGCGGCACCTAGGCCTTCTCTGGATCTCACAGGCTGCATCACTCTTGGTCCGCATCAGCTGTGGGGTCTCCTCATTCTCCTCGAGGGCCTCTGCAGTGAGAAATGGATGGGAAGGGCAAGTCCAGGTGGAGTGACTGTGACAGAGAACTGCCATGCTCCAGCAGTTGTGCTGTGTTGGGGGCTGGCCCCATGGTAGCACCCCACTGCAGCAGATAATAATATGAATGCTTTTTCTGTGACAGAGGCTGGGTCCAGCTTGGGTGATGCCTAGTTTGAAGAGAGGAAAGGTGACACCAACATATGATAATCTGTGTTACCACATCACAGTACCCTAAGCCTGTGAACCTCCATCTTCAGGCACCTAGGGCACGTCTTTGGCAGCTCAGCCCTGTCCTGTGAGCATCCACTCTGGGATAGGTCCTTCAACTGAGTGTGAGGGGAGGACACAATGAGGACAAATAGTTATGAATTCCAGAAAGTAAGAAAGAGGTCCTGGAGGCCTCTGAGATTAGTAGGGCTGCACACTCTCTGCTGACATTCGCCCCTTTCTGTTACACAGCATAGACTCAGCCCACTAACAATCTATATCATCTGCAAGCCTCTGCTTCCTTTTCTGTAAGTGAGGGGTCAGTGAGAATGCTTCGTATTGCTCCTGAAGACAAATGACGCCACTCCACAGGGCTGTTCTTCAAGATGGTGGTCATGAGCCAAGCCCCTTCTCTCCTATCTGGGATGAGTGAGATAGGGTCCAGGGCAGCTCACAGTGCTGCTTACCTGAGCTGTCTCTGGAACTCTCAGCTCTGTGCTTGGTGGACTGAATGTCTGGCTCCAGGGCAGTTACACTGCCATCCTGAAGAGGTCGCTCCCTTCTGAAAAGAGATAATCATAATGCTCAGAGGGATACTGGCAGACGAAAGTATCTCAGGCCAAAGAGAAGAGGCCAGCTGCCCCTGTGGACAGGACACAGGTGAGAAGCAGGGCAGGCTGAGTTGAGGCTGGCATTTCACACCAAGAGAGTCAATGAAAAATACGAAAAAAGCACAGGTCGCCACAATTTCAACTGGAAGGTGAGGGAGCCAGCCCTATAGACCTGAGTGGTCTGTACTTGGCCACATTGCAAAGACACATGGACACAACAATGCCTGTGTGAGCCTGAGCACCAGGCTGAGGCAAGCCAGTGTCTATGGCCTCATTCTGAGTGGGCTCTGGAATCCCTCAGGCCTGGAGGAGAGCCAGACAGTGGACACCTTGAGGGGGCCAACTTCTGGGCTCCCAGGCTTAAGAAAGATTTGGATTAATGGGAATTAGACCCATAGTCCAAGGAAGCAGAGGAGGGACAAATAGCCGAATCCATGCTGAGAGGTCTATGAATGTACTGCTGTCTGTGACTACATGTATGATCGCTTTGACTCTGGGGAGTGGGAAACAAATCACAGCTGCAGCCTTTCTAAGAAGCCCATCTGAATGAACTTTATGCTTTAAGCCTATGTGGCTCAAAATTCATGACCAGTGACCAGGGACACCTGGGGAGACACCTAGTGTTAAAGGTCCTCAGAGCAGCAACTTTGCTTGACTACTTGAAGAGGAAAAAGTTTTGAACTTCTGATGCATAGAAGAATTTATTACATGTAGAAGCAAGTAAAACTCAGTGGCTCAATGACCTTTATTGGGGTTGGGGGCGGGTGGGGGCAAACACTAAATAAGACAGGCAACCATTTATGCCGATTGAAATAATCTTGTGATAGTAAAATAAATTTGATATTAAAATAAATGCAGAGCAGTAGAGGCTTAATCCATGAGCATTTTAAAGGTGGAATAGATATGCTGAGAAATGTTTATCTTACAAAGGGATCTCCCCTGTCGATAGCCTTCTCCTCTTGCACAGGTGGCTCATGTGAATATTTGAGAAACACTACTGGAGATGATGGGATACCAGAAAATTCTCCAGGAGGGAAATTATTTGGTTGTCATCTGGAAAGACCATCCTGTGGTGAGGCTGCAAATCGGCAGGTGAGGCTGTGGGCTGAGGCAGTCATGAGGTGGCAAGGATGAGGCTGGGTTATGCTCCCATGCTTGTGCTTCATACAGGAGCAGGGTTTTTGCCCTGAGGCTGAAGAACCCTCCCCTTCCAAAACCCCAAACAATAAGCTCAGGTTGAACAAGTGTCATGGAGGTAACCTGGCTTCACCCCACCCAACCCAGTACTCACGAGTGACAGCTGGGCCGTCCGGGCATCCAGGAGGCTGAGGAGAGATGTGCTCGCTCCCTATCATCCTGTATCTGGAGCCTGATGGGCCTCCTAAGTCCCCAGGCAATGTTGAGGAGTCCCTCGATGATCAGAGCTCCTTCTTCCTGTGGGGACCCACATAGGTCAGCCTCTTCCCCCTGAGTGGCCTCTCTTAGAAGTTACTGACAACCTTCCCTGGGCTATCTTAGGGCCTAGTTTCTTGAACATCGGACTCCTCGGACAATCGAGTCCCTAAATGCAAACTCTCCTCCTTGCAGTTCTGTCTTCCCGTGGGGGAAAACCCATGAACTTCTACATGTTCCAAGACTCGAGGCCACGGGCGCAAGCAGGGGAAGCCAGAGGCATGTCCTACTGCTCAGCCCATGCCTAGCCAGGGTCATGGCTGGAGATAGAGCTGCTGAGTCAAGTGTCTCATGGGAACCTAGCTGCTTGCTGTCTGGCAAGCTCGTCCACACAGCGGTGAGGCAACATGGTCTAGGCAAGCATGGCTGCACCAATACCAGGACAACACAGGGTGCTTCTCTGCCCACACTGTTCCTGGGTCAGGGTCTCATGGTCACCAGGTCCTACTGGGCACATGTTGAGGGTGCTGGATTCCATGCCCATCAAAGCAGAGGTGGGGGCTCCTTGGAGCTGCATCTCAGCCTCCCCCTTCTTTCCATACTGTTCCCCTTAGTGGGCTGAACCCACTCTCATAATTTCAAGTTGGTTTCTTTCCTGAAAGCCAGTCTTGCTTTTCTCACTACTTGGGACATGGCCAACCCCACACCCACACATGGGTACACACACTCAGAATATCTACAACAGCTCTCATCTATGTCTCCAACCATCCTTGATTACATCTGCAGATGGCACAGCTATTCCCTTGCCACCAAACTCTGCGGTCTTTATGATCAAATCCTCAAGAGGCACCTCAGCCAGCTCCTACTTGCACCCCTTAGGCCCTTGATTCTGTTTCTTTGACCTATTTTAGGTTCCTGTCTGTGTGCCCACCTCCAGGCTCTCTGTGCCTGGGGCAATCACCCTCATGTGTATGCCCAGACAGGCTGCCTTATTTGCATCCTCAGAGCACCTACCAGAAACCTTCTCAGCCTCACCCTTCCCCCAAAGCATGATCCTCCCAGCTACCTGCTCCTCATCTGCTTAGTACTAGTCTTCTGGCAGTTAACATTAAACACCATTCTCTCATTGCTATTTCAATCACCGTTTTATATTCACAAATTCCTTTTTTTTTTTTTTTTTCACCATAACATTGAAAGCCCTGTGAGAACAGAGACCTTGTGGAGAATTTCACATCTGTGGCAGCACTTCCAAAGGCATCCTGGCACCGTCATTTTTATGGTTACTTAGTAAGTTTAAAAACACCCTGCCATCCAGAGAAAATAGTTCTACTCTGTTTGAGGTTATCAAAAATACACACGGCTTTTGGAATTGCCTTACATGATTTGCTAAAAAAGAAAAAAACAACAACAAAACAGCTATTTTTAATAACCACTGATGTTATACAGGCGCAGATATGTAACTAACCCTCCCTGTAAAGGAAAAGCTGGATTGATCCACAGTGGGTAAAGGTCCCATAAGAATAATAAGGAAACCCAAGGATGAGTTCAGTTCTTTGTTTTCTGCCTTGGTTTCAGATGCCTCTGTCAGATGTTAACCACTGCTGGAGAGAGGCCCTGCTTCCCCTGGAATATTTTGTAATGTTCACATAGAGACTCACCATCCCCACACAGAACCCTGGGTGGAGAGATAAGCAGATGTGGCTGTGGCCGTGAGGGGGCTCAGGAGACTATTAGGTGCTCCAGGAGGAGGAAAAGAGGGCACAGATGGGGCAGGGGCAATGTGGCTGGACACACTGAGGCCAGGCCTTCAAAGACACCGTAGGAAGCCTCTAGAACTTTGCAGTGGAGGAGGAGGGGGCAGGAAGAATTTCTCTGGGACTGGGAGCAAAGGGCTGAGGCAAAGCTGCTGCTTCTGAGGTCAGAGATTAGCTGTGTTGGGGACTGGCTGGCCCAATGTGACTCAGGTCTGGTGTCCACGTGCAGGCAACATTTATGCCCTCAACTAGACCCTTCTCACTATTCCATCGTCCTTTGGCTGGCCCCATGAAAATGGAGGGGTGGCCCTGTCAGCTTGCAGCTGTCTCTGGACAAATCAGAACCCCAAGGCCGGAGCAGATGGACCTCCTAGCTGTTGGACAGCCCACAACATACAGGTGGCAAGTACATTGCCTATGGAGGGACCAGAACCCAGGTCCCAGAGTCTCAAATTTCTACAGAGTGAGAAGTCATTCTGGGCCCTTTAATTCTTTGTTCCAGTCAATACTTACCTATTGGCTAATTTCTAATTGCTAATGAATTAGAAGAGAGCCTGAGAAACAAGGGCCTACAGAAGCAACCAGACAGAAGACCTTCAAGGTGGGAATTGCCATATCTAACTGAAATCTTGATAACCTCGCATCCCACCTCTTGGCACCTTTCCATGCCTTTGCCCATCAGGAATACTCCATCCAGAGTGCAAGAACTTGGGATTGCCAGCCCCTCCTGCTTGCCTTGGGAGTCTGGGGTCTGTCCAACAATCAGACCTCAGGTTTAAGCTACTGTCTCAGTGACTTTTCTGTCCCCCACCATGGGCCCATGGCTGAGAAGCAGATCTGAAGCTTGAGAAGTACATGGTTCAGCTCTTTACCAAAAGTCACCCACCTGGTCCTCAGCTGCCTCCTGTGCTGGCATGCTCACCCTTAAAGCATGTGGCTTTTAACACTGCCCAGGTACTCCCTGGTCTCCTTGTTAGTTGTCCCTTTAGCCCATGCATAGCGGCTAAGTCAATCCTTCAAAGCAGAAACCAAAACAGTTGCATCCTTCCTCAAACCCTGCAGTGTCCCTCCATCACCTCAAAAGGAAACCTAGTGTCCACAACAAGGTCCAATGATTTCTTTCCACATGGGAAGTACTCCCTCTTAGACCACTCTGCCACAGCAGCAGCTGTACTTTTCTTTGCAGCTATTATCAGTACACAACATGACAGCACCTATCCACTAGTCACCGGATTGTGTCCCTTACTAGAAGGAAAGCTCTAGGATGCAGTTACTTTGTTTACTGCTATGCTCCCTGTACCCTGGGCAGTTACTGTGCACAGAAGCTTGAACTAGATAGATACCTGGAAACAAGGAAATAAACAAGTTCTCATTTGAAAGCATCACATCTGGGAAGTAGTAAAACCAGGACCCTGCACTCTGCCATTGGTCTCACACCAAGGAGGGCATGTCTCACCTTGGAGCAGGCCCAAGGAGCTTGGTCTCAGCCACCTCCAGGCTGAGCCCTGCATTGTCATGTCTGGCAAGGCCTCCTCCCAGTTGTCTGCCCAGTGCTCTGCCAGAACCAGCACTAGGCTGAGTGCCTTGCTTGGGTTGCAGAGTGCTGGTGGGGAATGCTTCTAGGTGACGGTGGCAGACCCTAGAGCTCCCTCTGGGAGCCCTGTGGAGACCCCCTATCTCTCCCAGGGGCCTGGGCCTGAGGTGACCAGGAGTTGTGCTCACCCCTACCCGCCCCCTCCTCCCCCACCCTCCGCAGAGTAAACATTTCCAGTGCCTCCCACAGGCATAAACACTTGCTTCAGGCTGGCAGCTGGGCCGGCCCCACCCTCCAAGCTGTTTTCCTCTGAGAGCCTTCCTGAGCAGCTATTTTAGGCCTTCCTGACAGTAATTGATTGCTGGTGGAAAAGTATAAAAGCAGCTACTGGGCCTCAAGGTTTGCCAGAAAGCTTGGGGAGGATTCTGCCCTGGACAGTGGCACAACGTCCTCACCATCCTCCCAGCAATCTGTTACCAGACACCTGGGCTCTGACTGCTGGACCCCCATCTTCTGCCTCAAGCGTCCTGGGGGTTTCCTGTAGACTGTCCTTGCTCATCCAGCATCCCAGCTACTACCAGACTCCCTCAGCTACAGGTAAGAGAGAGCAACTGCCCTCTGGCCTGGGACAAAACAAAAAGGCTTTGTCTACCTTCAAGGACAGTTCTCAGCCTGGGACTTGCACAGCCTCACTGTGGGTTAGAGGCTGGGGGTACAGTTAATAGCAGTGTTAGTAGCTGCAGAGGACTTTATATCATAAAAGGATTTTACATGAGGTGTCATTACGTGTGTTTCTCACAACACCCCTGTGAGGTGGGTATCTACAATCCTGTTTTATAGATGTGTAAGTGGAGACTTTGAGAGGTGACCTTGCCAAAGGTCCCCAGGTCAGGAAGTGGCAGAGCCTGGCTTTAAACCCAGGTTTCCTGACTCCAGTCCATTAGGCTGGGTTCTCTTATTTGTACAGGTTTTTAAACAATAGTAATGACACAGTCTTAATAAGTACATGGGCTTATATGTTAGCAGGAAGGAGGGGCCCAGTTGTTTGAGCCTGGTCTTGGATCTGCAGACTTCAAACCATTTTCAGGGGCATGATTCACATGGGCAGCCTCAGCTGGGGAAGAGGAGCATAGGAGGGGTGGCACAGCAGATCCTCACTCCCAGTTCTCTGTCAACCAACAGGTTGCTGCTTCCCTTTTGTCAGCAGCCATGAGGTCCCAGCTTCTGATTTCTGTGGCCCACCTGCCCACAATCCGGGAGAGCCAGGAGGAGATGCTGCCTGGAGGTCTTAGGCAGGAACCCCCAACAACCCCCAGCCTGGATGACTATGTGAGGTCCATCTGTCAGTTGGTGCAGCCCACCTCAGTACTGGACAAGCCTGCAGCCAAGGACCGACTAAGAAGACCCCACTGGCCAGCCTGGGCCTCTGAGGAGAACTCTCCCACCAGTTCCTCATATGATATCACTACCCACTCCAGCACCCAACAGCCCACACTGCCTGAGGCTGGCACTGCTGACCCTCTGGACTGGCTCTTTGGGAAGTCCCAGGAAAAAAAGCCAAGTTGGAGGGACACGTCAAGGACTGGCTCTTCTGCTGACCCTTGGGGTCTACGTAGACAGATGGACAGCAGGAAGGCCCAGGGGGTCCTCAGAAGGAGGCTATGTGATGCCAGGGTACAGGGGCACTCTCTGGAGAGACCATCAAGGGACTGGCACCTGGGCTCCTGGGCTTCTGGGCAACACGACCAGGCTGCAGCCTTCCCCGCAAGCTGCTGCCCTAGCAGTGTCCTCAGGACTCTCCATCTGCACCTCCCAGTGATCCATGAACTGTGACCCCTCCCTAATAAAGGCTTCTGTATGGAGCAAGCTGGTCTGCTTCATGTTTCCACTCTCCCTCCCCTGAGGTGGGCACTGCTGCAGGCAGGTCTCTGGGAGCAAAACGCCTTTTAGAATGGGAGGCCTGCTTTGAAAATTCATAGTGAGACCTCTATTCTGAATAGTGAGAACAGCTTATCTCACATGGTATGATATTACTGATCCCATTTGCATTGCTCCTTGCTGGTTGACCACCTAAGGCAAATTATTCTCTCAGTTTTTTCATGAGTAAAATGGGGATAACTGATGGGACCTGCCTCCTAAGCTGTTATGACAAGTAAATGGGATAAAGTCAACACACATCATGGGGCACCTGTAGCTGTTGTCTATGTGGGGAAACGAGATTGTGGGGAGGGGAGAAACAAGGTCTCAGACTCTCAGAGGTTTCAGAGCAAGACCCAGGGTGTTTCCAAGCCCCTGGAACCCTACTTTCAGAGCCTATGTTCCATGATGCCCAGGAGAAAACATGGGGTCTCAGCAAATGCCTTTACTCTGTTTCAGGGGGACCTGTCACTATGGTACCAGGGAGTACCTCAATGGCTCTAGCTTACCAGTCTTGTGTCATCAGGAGAGTTTTCCCCAAGCTAAGGGCCAAGACAGAACCTGCACCAGCTCAGTCTGCAGGGTGCCAAATGATTGGACCAGGTAGCCCTACCTCTGCCCATCCCCACCCCTACCTGCCTCCACCCAGGGGACCTTAGCTGTGGGATGAAGTACAGAATGTTGTCCAGTCACTATGTTCTCAGGCAAGTCCAGTGCCAAATATCCTATGGTCCAGGCCAGCCTGGGCCAGTCCTAAGTCCCCCAGAGACTGGTAAGGTGAGGGTGAGGATTAGGGTAGAGGGAGGATTTCCTTCCTTCGAGACACAAGTGAAACATCAGAGAACTCAAAAGAATCAGGCCTGAGACTGTCACCCTGTTCCTTGGGGCTGGGCCAGAGCTGGATGATGCTGGTCAGGTGGAGGGGACAGAGAGGAGAGGAGGAGGATAGAGCTGGGGCTGCAGCCGAGCTCATGCCGACTTCGGCTTCCTCCATCTCCTTGCTCTGTGGACTATTGACCTAACTTAACCTGCCCTGCCCTCCCCTCCTCCTTTCCCTCTCAGATATTTTTAAATTTCCTTGGATTTTTAAAATGTTATTTGTCTTCTTTTATACGTGTTTTGTGGGGAGGCAGAATGTAAACCATAAATTCAAAAGAAAAGTTCCCGAAATTTACACAGTTTCTTTATCTTTAAAACAGGGACACGGATGTCTGTTCTACATATCTTATAGGAGTTGGGAAAATTGGACTAAAGAACTTGGAGATGGAGTTATAAGCACTTCATATAAATGTTTGCATCTGTCACAACCTGCTGTGTCTCTAACCGGCTCCAAGCTGCAGGTTCCTGACCTTCTCCAGCAAAATAATAATAATAATGATAATAAAAATTTAAAAAAAAATTAAAAAATGTGCAGCCTTCAGCCAGAATGTTCTGAGGAGAAGGTAGGGTTGGACTGACCTACCTACCTTAGTGGGTTCCTGGCTGATGACCGGACGGGCAGGTTCCCAGGGCCCAGCCTCAATGCAGCCCTTTCTGTGAGGCAGCTTGAAACTCGGTCCGGTGGAGGGAACTAGGGTCACCTGGCCAATTCTTTCCAAGCTCAGGAACTACACTGCTGTATTTGGGGAGGTTAGACAGGGGTGAGGGCTCCGGGCTCCTCAGCTAACACCTCCCAATGTGAAAGGAGTTAATGGAACCTTCGGAAGGTTCCAAAAAATTCAAGGAGGGGCTAGTGGAAGGGGCTTCTGTTCCAAGGGAGAGAGAATATACAGAGCAGTCTCTCTCTCTTCCCACACACCATTAGAGTAGAAAAAGACACAATGTCCCACCGGCTAGCGGATGGCGGGTGGGAGGCAAGCTGAGATGACTTAGGGGTCCCAGGAAACATGTCCACTACTTCAGCACTCACCTAGGGGCCAGGGGTCTGTCAACTGCACATCATCACCTTAGGCTGAGCATGGTCCTGGGGCTGAGGATATGGAACTTGGTACAGTGTCACTCGGGCCACCAGGGGGCGCTTCGAACCCACTGAGAGATGAGCACAAGGCTGGGCAGGAGGCCTGCTCTTAGAGGGCCAAATATGCACACACCAGAACACAACAGTCCCACTGCTTCCTGCTCACACAATTAGTAATTAGCAATATATTTACCCACTGGTATTTCAGGTGGTCCATTTTTTCTCTTGAGATACTTACCAGCCTGGTTAAGACGCTCTGCTGTCTTTAAAAGGTACAGATTGCTCCCAGTTGCTCAGTTTTTCATTGTAATATAAGCAAAGTTATCCCAAAGGCAAGATTCACAACAGAGGAAGCTAGTGCCTTGGTCTTCTGGTCGGGAATCCCTGCACCTAGCCCTTTGGAAGCTGGAGGAAAGTTCACAGGGAAACACACCCCAGGAGAGGCTTCCGCCCCTTGACACACTTCATTTCTCCAAGTTCTATGGACCCTGGATGAGACAGTAGAGAATAAGGTACCCCTAAACTGTAGCAGCCAGGTTGCAGTTGCTCCAGGGAAGGCCCAGGGACAACTAGGGGCGCGTTTCTCTTCCAGGGCCTCACATGGCTCTGTGAGGGCACACTTGGTGCTGAGACCCTCGGCAGCCTGAGGGCACCTTAGCTTAGGTGTCCTTGCTTAATGCTGGTGATAGTGTTGGTGTATTATAAACATTGTGCTCAGGCCTTGAAGCCACACCAGCATTTTTCACTTACTGCAGTGTTACCTTGCTTGAAGGCTTAAACTCTGAGAGCCTCAGTCTCTTTTTGGGGGGAAATGGTGGCTCCTATGTTGCAAAGTTCTTGTATTACAAAAATAAAATGGAGGCAAAGTGCCTGATACCTGTCTGCCCTGTCTTCAGGGCCTGCAGTGTCCAAAGAAGGGATGGCCTGAGGTGGCACTGTAGGAAATGCTTGGAACGGTGAGTTCCTCAAAGCCCAGGAGGCCCCAGGTCTGCATTCTGAGAAACTGCAGAGGCCTGGATGTTGGGTTGTGGGTGGGTTATGGAAGGACTTGGTGTCCCAGGAACCAGTCATACATTTCAGTGTCAGAACTCCACACTTCCCACAGCTGTAGCCCAACTTTTTGATGGCTGTCATTTCTGAAAAGATACACTCCCTCAGGTTGGCACCCTTTGGCTCTTAAGGCTGCAGAAGGTTCTTGAAAGGTGCTTTCTGGCTCCAGAGAGATCACATCAGAGCCTTACAGCTTTTTTAGGGTTAGGTACATAAAAGTTCTTGCCTCTGGGATGTTACCTCCTATTACTGGGAGCTGTCAGGAATACCTCTTCCCATTGTGGGATTCCTCACTTCTCCATGTGGACTGTCCCACCACATACAAACATGGCAGAGTTTTGGGACTTCCCAGCCCACACAGCTGTTCTTACAGAGGGTACTGTCAGAGGGAACTCCAAGTGATCTTAGACCAGCAGTTCTTCCTGGCCTTCCTCAGGATCCCCTGGAGGCTTGTTAACAGGATGGGGGGAAGGAGGGTGATAGAATCGTAGTTCTAACCAGTTCTCAGGTGACGCTGAAACTGTGGGTCTGGGGACTGCATGTCAAGAGCTACCACGTTCTTAGATCAACCCCTGAATGGCCCAGAGTTGAGGAGCAGGGCCCAGCCAGATGACCCCAGCCCATGCTTTCAGCAAAGAACTGAAGTGGGCCCAACTCCTCACTTAGCAGCACAGAAAACTGCCCAGAACACTGGAGCTCAGGATTCAGCCCATCTCCTCCAGGCTTGCTGCCTAGTTATCCAGCTTCTGTGCCCAGGACCATACTGTGCCTGGCCCGGGGGATATGGACCCAGACAGGCACTTGGGCCCAGCTCTGGGGGCTTATACTAAAGTAAGAAAGGAGACAGTAAAACGAGAGATAACAGGACAGTAGGATCAGAGCCTTTCTGCAGTAGTAACAAGCTAGGAATGTGGGCTGGTACAGTCGGACCCTGTCAAATGGGGCTGCCTCTCTGCAGAGGGAAGGGCAGAGCCAAGTAGCATGTGGCAACACAAAGGAGTGGCTGCAGGCCCTGTGCAGGGTGGGCAGGTAGAGGTAGAGCATGAGATTTGTACCCTGTCATCACAGGAAGCCTTAGCACTGTGTGGACCAGGAGCCAGCAGCTTCCCTCCTGTCTAGGCTCCTGAACCATGTGACAATGGCTTGGCCTGGCTGAGTGGGTATCCTAGGTACCTGACTAGTGTGGTCTGGCAGGTGGGTTCTGGTTGGCTCTCCTTCGTGCCACTGACATGTGTCACTGACAGGTGACCGCCCTGCCCCCCCGCCCCCACCCCAGCTTCCCAGAGCTTCCCAGACATTGGGGCTCATCCTCTGTTCTGGGAACTGTAGGATATGTGACTATTTGAATAACTAAAGGAAGAGAGGATTAGTGAGCAGAGTGGTTTCTACTTGGATGAATGGTCCGTGGGTTGACAAGGGTCAATTCTTATATTCAACAACAGAAGGGGAACTCAGAAGCCACTGGCTCTCATCAGACACTGACAGGCCAGAGAAAGTCTAGGAGCCAACCTGACCTTAACCTTGGACTCCACACCGCTCCCCCCCAAATAAAACCTTACTACAATAAGATTCCCCAGTAGGCTTTACAAATAAATTGAGTTAGATCAATATGGGGGTCCAATGCCCTGGCCTGGGTTCCCATGTGAGAGGTATAAAGGTTCTGGATAGTGGCAAGACTAGGCCTCTACTTGATCTCCCCAGTGAGCAGCTCCCCAAGCCTGGGTCCTGCTGGCCATTCTCTGGAGGCCAGCCAATACCACAAGATGTTTTTGGCCTATAGACATGTTTCGTTTAGCTCACATGGGGTTTTGAGGTTTGGGAAATTCCACAAGTAATTCCAGATATCTAGTTTCTTTTGAAATATTAGAAAGGGTCAGACTGTACCAGCCCACATTCCTGCACAGCAGCAATGAAATTGATTTGATGGGCAGCAGCAGCCTGCAGATGGGACCCATGCTCTCCTGTGTCTTCTCCTCCCCATATGACCCCTGCCTCTCACATATGAATCTGCCGGGCCACCTGAGCATCTTTTGGGGTGCTCTCCTCCATTGAAAGGCTTTCCTCTGATGTTTATTCTGATTGACAAACATAGAGACTTTCCTTGATTGCTACGTGAATTTGGGCAAGCCAGAGCCCTGTGCTAAGTTCTTTATCTGTGCTCTGGGATAGGTGGTCTCAAAGATTTCAAACTGCAATGTTCTGGCAATGTACCTAAAGTCCCAGCTGGAAAGAGAAGGCCCACAGGTGATTTCCACTTGCTCTGAACTCTCATAAGGATGTTCTGGCTCTCTCTACCTCTTGCAGGGACCTCAAAGGAGAGATCCTGGCTATTGGCCCCCTGGTTCCCAACTCAGAGGATGGGTGACCTTATAATTCACTATCCAAATGGGGACACTTCTGAGAGTGAAAGGGATGGTCTTAATAATTACCCTGGAATAACAGGTATAAACCAGGACTGTCTTCTGCAAACCAGGATAAATGGTGACTATGAATAAAGAAGAGAAACAGGCCTTACCTCTCGTTGTCTCAGCTGAAAGCTTCTGCCCTCATGGTAGCAGTTGTAGGTTTTCAGAAGGCTTAATAGCTCCGACCTAAGAATGGGGAGATGCATACATACTCTTGGAGTATGTCTGGGCCTTGGACAAGGCGTTTGTTTTCACTGGCTTCAAGTTTCCTCACTTGTAGAATGGATGTAATAGTACATGTCTTACTGACCACACATAATCAGTTAAAAGACCAGAATGCCCTTGGACACATGCCCTTTCGTCTTAAGGATTTCACATATCAGCCCTCATGGAAGGCAGAGAGGTAGGGCTGAGATGGAAGTGAAAATCACAGATGGGCCACATTATTGTACATCTAGGGTGTCTGCACACTTTCACTATTGCAGACAAGAGTTCCTGACAGCCTCCATGTACTTTGCATATAAGTCACTTCCTTAAATAAATCCCCTGGGCTTGGATTATTGGCATTTTAAAAACTCCTGTTTTTCCCCATGTTACTTCCTACAAGGGCCTGGTGTGGCTGCCGTGAGGGCACCATGAGTGGCACCTGCCTTGTATCATCTTGACTTCCTAGAGGTATGGTCAAGGGATGAAGGTGACAGCAGTGAGAGTAAGATCTTTAAGGCCCTAGGAAGGCCACTCTGCCCAGACAGTTTCTCCCCAGAATAAAGGGAAGGCCACACTTGTGCGTTGGTGGGTGTGTGGCAAAGAGCACAAAGACAGTTCCTGTACCTAAGCTGGGCTCTTCAAGGCAGCACTGTCCAACAGACATGAAATGTAAGCTATACATGTAATGCTAAATCTTGTAGTAGCCACAATACAAGGGAAAATGAAACAGGTGAAATTAATTTTAATAACACATTTTATTGAACCCCAAATATCTAAAATATTATCATGCCAACATGTAATCTATATAAAAATGTTAATGAGATCTTGCTCATTATTTTATTTTGTAAGAAGTGTTTGCCACCTTCTTACTGTAGATGAGCAAAACCTGCTCAGATGCTCCAGTGTGCTACCCATGTGTGATGTGAAATGATGGTGACTGACAGGGGAAGTGATTTAGAACTTCATGGTATTAACAAAGCAGGACTCGGTGTTGCATGTTCACCGTGCTTATTAGTGTGTAAATGCTGAAACAAATTTATTAGGAGATATACATGAAATTATTCATGTTATGGTGATTACTTTTCCCAAAGTGAGATTTAATGTTGTTCTTATTATAAAATTTAAACAAGAAAAATGATGACCCTGGTAGTATTGTGAAATGACACAATGGAATGCTGTCTGTTTTCTCCCAGTCTCTAATAGGAGGACCCCAGGGGGCATGTCCTCAGCAAAAGCTAGTCCATTTCAAGGAGGCTGGCTTGTTTTCAGGATGGCAGAGAGGAGTTCCCCAAATTTAGAGAATATTTAGACTCAAGACTCAAAAATTGAGATAAAATGGCAACTATACTTTTCTGTACTTCAGAAATAAATTTGAAAAAGTATCCTAAACATACAGAGTAAACAAAATAAAAATAAGCAAAGTTAAAAATCATGTCAATAAAATACACTTTTTCAGTAAAAACTTAAAATCTGTTTTGAGGGTTTTTTTCTCTTAACTTTAACACAGTAAGTGTTAGCACTGCTCTAGTTTTTAAATAAATATTATCTCTGCAGAGTTGCAGAGGGCATCGTTATGCTTTCCATGTTTTTGTAGTCGGGAAGAGCAGAGGTCAAACCCATACCCTGAAGAGATCCTTGATCTCCAATAAGACAGGCAAAAATAAAATAAAATAAAATAAAATAAATAAAATAAAATAAAATAAAAGCATCTCTATCACTGTCCCAGGGACAGGCATACGTCTCATCTATGAAAAATAACCAGAATCCCTTTATTCAAATGCTGCCCATGGAGGGAGGGTGTGTGGCCACAAGGAGATGCGGGCATGAAACCTGTCTCTGCACACAAAAGCTTACTTTAGAATGGACTTGCTGTCACTGATGGCCACGTGAGAACTGAGTGGACAATCTTCCTTCATCTTCTCTTCCTGTTTGCAGACTCTGAAGTCAACTGCCAGAAAGACCAGGAAGGGCACACAGATAGGTGAGCAGGAGGAGCACTAGCTAGTACAGCATTTAGAGCCCTGGTATGGAGGCCAGTAGCCTGGCCTCACCTCCCACCTCCCACTCCCTCCCAATCCTCCACTATCCAGTCTCCCAACCACGCCTACTCCTTGGCACAGGGCAAGCCACAGCTCAGGGTTAGGCCTAGAGGACTTAATGGGGCCGCATATCCACATGTGTCAGTCAAGTGCCACCTGGTGGAGCAAAGTCAGAACTGCTGAGGCAGCTGTTAGCCTGATCAGCTCCCTCTCAGAACCTCTCCATAACTCCTAGGAATCAGGATCAATCTCTTAAATCAGGGGTCCCTAACCCCTGGGCCACGGCCTGGCCCAGCCTGTGGCCTGTTAGGAACCCGGCTGCATAGCAGGAGGTGTGCAGGGGTGGGCTAATGAAGCTTCATCGGTATTTGCAACTGCTCCCCAGAGCTAGCATGACCACCTCAGCTCCATCTCAGATTATCAGGCATTAAATTCTCAAAGGGGAACTGGTACCTGGTAGCAAAAAAGATTGGGGACCGCTGTCCTAAATGTTTCAGGCTACATGTTTTCTTCCATCTCCTGGCTGGTTCCAGGTTTGGCTGTGATCCAGGCTCATAGCTAGGGATAGGGCCCCAGATTTAGTCTGTTACATTAATGCAGCAGTGTGCCTGTGCCTAATTTAAGTAAGAATGATTCAGCTCGTTGCATCACGCATGTGTGGCAGAATGCCACTATTGTTCCCTGGCATATATAAGCCCACGCAGTTCCCCAATGCCATTTCATTTTCATGTTGGCTCCTTGTTCTTTAAAGTGGAGTCTCACCATCAAAACCTTCACTTCTTGATAAGCTCGGCACTGACAGCTGGGACACCCTGAATAATGGTTTCTATCTCAATTACTCCTCCAAACCTCCCAAGCAGCCTGGGCCTATCTCCTCTACTCCGACTGAACCCCATTGCTGCTACTGGAGTCAGCACACCTGGGCCAGCTCTCCTAGTGATGGGCTAATTGGCATCTGTTTACTATGTGCTGCAAACTGTGTTGAGCATTTTCTATGAATTACAGCAGATCTTTGTTCAATGTTGTTTTGTCATACTATTGATGAGATGCTTATAGGAATTTTACTCTTGTTTATATTGATTAGCCTATTGTAAAACTGGTTTCACTATATATTGTTTCACTTAAAGTCACAGAACCTACTGATGGTATTAAGTGAGGACTTACTGTACTTCATCTAACTCCTTACAACAACATTATGAGGTAAATATCATCCTTTCCCTATTTTATTGGTTAGAAAACAGGGACAAAAACACTTTGCCCAAGATTCCCAGTGAATAAGTGGCAAAGCCATTGTTTAGACTCCAGATTTTGTTTTTAAATCCTTCTCTATATTGATCTTGGATAGTAACTTAACTCCCTCCCCCAAAATGATAGGGAATATGTAAAATGGAGTCACTTTGCTAAAATTATCAACATTTTGAAGGTTGAGGCATGAACAAGGTTGAACCATTCTTGTTCTAAACAGCTTGGAAACAAACATTTTTGAACTTTCCAGTCCTGCATCAATGCCTGGATATACATCTGAACCTCCAGGTAACCCTCTAATTACTCCCTGAAGGACTCACAAATGTCCACCTGACACCCATTATGGATGTGATCAGACCTCCTGGTGCCCATCATCTTGATTGTCTGTTACCTGACTGACAACTGTCCTGGAGCAACCCTAGGGCTAAGAACGCAGGACTGATGATTCTCAAGAATGTACTTTTTGCTGTAAGAACTTTTAACCTTTCTTTTTTGGAACACTTCTGGGTTTTTGCCTAGCTGTGTTTCCAGCTTGCAAAATCCAAGACCCTTGAAAAAATTTTTCTTTCTTCCTTTCTGACTCTCTTTCTCTTTCCCTCTCTTTTCTTTTTTCTTTCTTTTCTTTCTTTCTCTGTCTTTTTTCTTTCTTTCTTTCTTTCTTTTCTTTCTTTCTTTCTTTTTCTTTTTTTTCTTTCTCTCTCTTTTTCTTTTCTTTCCTTTCCTTCCTTCTTTCTTTCTTTTCTTTCTTTCTTTCTTTCTTTCTTTCTTTCTTTCTTTCTTTCTTTCTTCTTTCTTTCTCTTTCTTTCTTCTCTCTCTCTTTCCTTTCTCTTCCTTCCATCTCCCTTCACTTTCCTTCCCTCCCCTCCCCTTCCCTTTCCTCCCCTTCTCTTCTCTTTTTCTTTTCTTTTTACCAAAGCTTCCAGACTCTTTTTGAGTTTGCTTGACACCCCTGAGCCTTCCTTTTCTCATCTGTACAATGGAGGTAATCTCTGCCCTACAGAATTGTTAGTGGATTCACACAGGAAACTTTCCATTCACAACCTGAAAGGTTTGTAGAGCTTCTCAAACGCTCCCAGGTTTCTTTCACGGAGGGTAAATCCACTAGCACTTTCTCTATCTTGTTGGTATCTTCTGCACAGATTCACTCCTGAACCCTCTTCACATCAGTCTGGCTGAACTCTCTCTTATTAAGGCTCTTTGTGTGTTGGGCAGTGATCCACAGCTTCACACACACTCTCCAATCTTGACCCTGCCTCTATCTCCCTTCTCCCAAGTTGCAGCCAGGAATGTGAGGGGTTAAGTTACACTGGGAGGTGGCACAGACAGAGTACACAGCTTGTCTTTCACACCACAGAGGTAGGTCCCTTCACAAAACGACAACATCTGTTCACATAAACCTGGCTCAGTCACATCTTCCTGACCTGCGTGTGTGTAAAAATGTTACTGTGGGCCCAACTGCTGTCTTATTCATATCCTTGGAGTGGAGTCTGTCACTGCAGAGTGTTCTGTCCCCTTGAGCACTGACTCTGACCACTCTCTCCCTGCTTGCTTGACACTGTGCACAGACAAGATGAGCCTGCCTCTGTGTTGGCATGAGCGCTTGATTCCAGAGGCAGAGAAAATGTGGTTGGTATGGAGAAGGGGAATTATTTGAGAGAGGTGGGCTTCCTGACCTCAGAATTATCCTATAAATACCTCCTCTTCGCCTTGGTCTTGAGTGAGGCAAATCGTGGCCTGGATAGAGGTCAGGCCCCTCTGCAGGACAAGCCCCTAGCTGTAGCCAGTACAAGGCCCTATCTCCATGGGGCACAAAATAGGGAACAATGGGGCCTGGTGTAGGGACCTCCTGCTGCATTCTTCTTTGCCTATTTCAAAATAGGGTTTCAGTTCCTCAGTATCTCTGCTCTCTTGTGGAAAAAGTGGTCTGCCAGGCTTTGCTTCAGGGTAGTTCCTCAAACACTTCCAACACAGCAGCTAGTTTCAGGAACTTTAAGGTTGTGTGTCTGGAGTTCTCATTCAACACCCTTTCTGTGGGCCCACAGCACAAGGATGTCTTGCTTTAGCAACCTTATTATAGGAAGGGCTGCATTTACCCAGAGCAGGAGGTTGCTCTTCTCTTGCCTTCCTCTGTACCCAGCTTCTCTCCCACTCCTCCCCATTTCCTGCTGAGCTCCAGCCTTCCTGATCTGCTCACAGGTCCCCTAATGGACTTTGTGCCTTTTCCTCCCTTTAGGCTTTTACTATGCTGTTTTCTGCTCAGATCACAGCCTCCTCCCTGTCCATTTCCCAATGTTAGCTCCTCCAGGAGCCCCTTGCCAGAGGAGTCCCCTCTTCCAGTATCAGGGGCAGCTCCTCTCCTGCCCTGCTCCTGCTACCTGCTCCCTACTCTGCTGGGCCCTGCAGGGTATTGTTTTGACTTCCATAGGAAAAGAGGAGTGTGGTGTGGTAGAGACCAGAGATGTTGGTTTACCACCTTACTGCTTGCTTCCAGCACCAAATACAAGCCTGGCACATTGCAGGAAGCCCATAAATGGCTGTTAAATTGGTGGATGAAGACAAGAAACCTCACAGGTCCCTGAAAATCAACTTCCTCAGAGTTGTACATATATAACTGAAATAAAAGTCTCCAGGGACCAAGGACTGAGAGACACTGGTCAGTGGAGTCCATGGAGGAGCTGGGGGACACATTCCTTCTCTAGAAAGGCATCTCTTCTGGTCTTTCATGAGAAGTCAGAAATCTGGATTTTTATGGGCTATATTTCACTGTTGAAAGTTGAGTGATTGTGGCAGAGACACTTACTGTCCCTGGAATAACCACTGATGGCTCAGTCTCCAGCCCTCTGCCATGTGACTAACTGCAAATAGGCCAGCTCATTTAAGCCACTACAACCTTGTAGCTTTCCTGTCCCCTTCCATGGTGACCTTGAAACTCGCATGTCCCAATTGGTGTAGCTTCCTAATGGTCAGCCTGGGACCCTGAATGCCTTTGTGAATTAGAAACCTCTGCCAACCCACAGTGGATGTGGACTGGGAAGGAGAAACCAACCTTTGCTGTGATAAGCCCCTGGTGTTTTTAGGGATTTGTTAGTACTACATAACTTAGACTATCCTGACTACTGTAGTAAATAATTCCAGTGGATAATAGAGTAAATAATTCCAATAATTCCAAATTATTTCAATGGATACACACACACACACACACACACACACACACACACACACACACACACACACAGAGAGAGAGAGAGAGAAGAGAGAGAGAGAGAGAGAGAGAGAGCGAGCGCGCGCGCGCGCGAGTGAATGTGGAAACCCCAGCAAGAAAGCGAATGGAGATTTCTCTTCATTTGGAGTATGTTCCTGAAACTGTCCTTTAAACACTCACTCTTGCACATTTAGTAGACTAATGTTTTTAAACCTTCAATAAAAAGCACAATCTTATCTTTAATTAAAATACTAGGCAGAAGGTCAATCTGTTAAGGGGGAAAATTTTCAAATGTCCAACTTCTGCTTGCTTAATGTTCAACCAGGAGATATTCTGTGCAAAGATTTGCTAATGGCTAACTTCTGCTTCTGTAAACTTGCTTGCTTGTTTGATGCAGCTTTAGGCTTTATGAGCTGCCTCCTCTGGAAGCTCGGGCTGATTCTCTAGTGGGGAGAATCAGTCACTGGCCGGCTAATAAAGGCTCATAATTAATCTCAATTGGCTCCGTGGGTCTCAGATTTAAACATACCACAACAAATACACAAACGAATTAAAGTGGGGCTGCCTTGGTTGAAGCAGGAGTTGGGGAGAAGATGGGCGGGGGATGGCCTGCCACCCAGGCACGCTCTAAAAACCACAAAGAGACATGCAGCTGGGCAGGCCAAGCCCTGCATCCCTGGGAGTCCAGCCTTTATCCTGGCCTGCTCCCCACTCCCCACCCCCCACCCCCGGCCCCAGGGCACATAGCTCAGGCCTCAAGGCTTGTTTCTCAGAGGAAGCTCTGTTCTCAATCAGAGGGCTCAGCTGTAGCCAGGGCTCCCTGTGCCCCAGAGGAGGGGCCCCAGGGTGGTATGCCAGCCCTGGTAACCTGTCCCTAGTGGATGAGCAGTGAATTGTTTTCACTTTCCACTTCAGTAGCTGCTCTGCCAGCCCTGGGGAGGGGCACCTGAAGACAGCCTGCTCCACAGCCTGCCCTTGTTATTGTCCCTGGCTTTTGGTTTGGACAATGAAGGCTTTACAACTGCTAGCCTGTGACCCACCTTTCCTCTTTTGTGGTCATGAAGCCGGTTATCATAGAAGAAGGTAGCTCTGTGGTTTTTCAGGTTACCAGTACAGCGCAACTCCTACTGGCCAAAGGCAGGAGAAAAAGAAGGCTAATGAAATGGAATTTTCTTGAAGTTAAATTGAATGCATTTGAAAGCCTTTTATTTCAAGGCTGTGTGCCGCCTGCTTTTTAGTCTTCCAATGCTCTTTCATAAAATAATGGCAAAAAAAAAAAAAAAAAAAGGATAGTCATTGTTGTCCTTACTTGGCAAAATGGAAAATATGTCACTATTCAAAATAAAATACTATGAGAATTTCTGGAACATCTGAGGCTTGGTAACCTCTGTTCTAACGTTGTATAAAATTATGGTTCTCATTTTCTTATTTAGGCATGATTAAAATCTAATATGTAAAGAAAGTGACAGGAGAAGCAAAAGGAGGAGAGAGCATGTGGGGCACAGCGGGGAGCCTCTGAGCCCAGTCTGTTCCCATAAAAAGGAAGTAGGAGGTTCCAAGGGAGAGAGGGCAGGTGCTGGTGACACTGCCTAGCATTCCTGGAAGCCTGACTTCCCTGCTCCACAACCAGAGGCTACAGCTTTCAAATGCCAGCCAGGGCCAGCAGGAAGGTACAGAAAACAAGGCACCTTTTAAAGAGGCCCTTCCTGGCACCTGTTAACAAGCAAATGGCAAGACCTTGGTGAAGAAAGAAGCTGTAGTACTGGTACCAGCTGCCTCCAAGAGGGGGCCTGGCTAGACACAGGCTGTTCCTCAGCAACAAATTTTTTGCTGAGAGAGCCAACTGTTGGGATGTGCATGGCAGGGACAGCTGCAGATCCTGCCCCCTTCCAAACTGCTGTCCTCCCACCCTCCTCCCAATACCACCATCACATCGCCCTGGCTCAGCCACACACCTCCCTGCCCTAGTACTGATGGCTAGGAAGCCCTGGGATGACACTGTGCACAGGAGAGGTGACCATAGAGTCATTGGCTACCTCCATTCCTTTCCTTTCCCTGGGCTGACCCCATGGACCGCAGCTTGCCTTTACTATATATCCTTCACACCTGCAGTCCTGGGATCCCACTGACAGCTCTTCCTGAGCCCATTCTGGCACTCGGGCCTCCCTGACACTGCTGCCCTTCCTCTGAGGGTCCTCTGTGCCCAGGCAGGAGGCCCTTCCTCCCAGCTTCCTGACACCCCAGCCCAGAAGCAGTTTTCACCCAGACCTCTATAGCCGCATTCTTATATCTGTCCTTGCTTTCAGTCAGGGCACATTAGACTGGGGCAAGAAAGGTGTTTCCAATCCTCTGGCTCTCCCTCACATGCACACTCCCTGGCACTGTGGGACCCTCCTCACCAAACCAGGTTCGCTTCTTCTATGGAAGAGGGGGTCTATGGAAATAGGAATCCTCTCAGCTAAGCTTTTTTGTGCCAAACAGGTGCTCAGAATGACCACTGAGGCTTGGGGCCAGTGTTGCAGCCCCTCTGAGTGCTTGGGGCCAGCTGCAGCGGGCTACACTGGGTGTTCTCTACAGCTGCCTCCACCTGTACTGCACCAGTCCTCTGTGCCATGTGTAGCTGGAGGTGGTTTCCTATGAGACATGGTGTGCCTTCGAATCTTCTGGGTCATGGAGCCCTTTGGAGTCTCTTGAAAGCTTAATACACTCTCCCCAGAAAAAATTTACGTGTGTGTGTGTGCATGTACATACACACCGAATTTACATACAACTGCAGGGTTATCAGGAAACTCTTGTTCATGTACCCCTGGCTCCCCAGATCCCAGTTTAAGAACTTCTGCTGAAATGTGTCACAGCAAAAGACAGGAGACAAGAGGGACTATGAAGAGAAGTCTGGGTGTGAGTTTTGTTGGAGTATCAACTTAGTGTGTGACTTTAGCACATTGTGTCATCACTCTCACCTTGGTTTAGCCTGGCAGCTGGTCTAGAGTGCCTTCAGGGCTCTTTTGAGTTCTGCAGTTATGGGGCTGTATGACATCCTCCGCCCCACCTCTCAAGGTCAAGCAAAGAGAAGGGAGGGGATTCTAAATCTCTCCCTGAGCAGCACATCCTGGGAAAGGAGGTCAGCCAGCCAGAAGATGAGACTGAGCAAACAGCAAGTTCCCCTTTAACAAGAGTGAAAAAAACTGCAGAAGCTTTGGGAAAGAACTGCAGCCACTTCCTATTTTATTTTAATGTACTTTAAAATAATTTCAAAGTATTTTCTTCAATGTATTCTGTGACAGGATAACCACTCAGCCTTTACAAGGATCTGGGTTTAAAGCTTTGCTGTGATTCTTTAGCTGTGTGACCTTAGGCAAGTCCCTTTCCCTCCCTGAACTTCAAGTTCCTCATTAGTTGAATCACTAACAGCTGCAAAGATGAATGACGAGCCGTGTAAGAAGTGCCTTACATGGGGCACACAAAAATAAACAGAAACTCCAGTTATAGGTCATAATAGGAGCCAGGGGCTCTGGAGAGACAGCGGGGCAAGAGGATGCGAATGTGGAACTCAAAGTGGATGACAGTCCTCCCACCAGGAGCAACTCTGAGCAAGTACATAGGTCTGAATTGACTGTTAAAACTAGGCCCCAGGTACTCAGATGCCGAGTCTAGAGGGCTTTCTAGTAGACACCCTAGCCAGAGTCTCCTCTTTGGAACTGCATTTACAGGATCCAAAGTGCGACATGCCTGAGTTCTGTCTACGTTCAATCTTATGACTCACCGTCTAGCTGACCTTACCCAGGAGGACCCTGGACCTTCACTCTGTTCATGACCTCCAGGTTACCCACTGGAGTTTCATTGTGAAAATACAACCCCAAATTAGTGACTTTTACACTGACGCTGTCATCTGTGGCCTCAACCTCACTTTCACTGTCAAGTACTGAACTACCAGCACTACACACAGAATTATGACAAGAACTAAAGAAAATAGACTTAACAAACACTGAGAAAGTGCCGAAACACACCCCATTACCACTTACAGTCATCAATTTTTTTACTTAAGTTTAACATGTTCCATCTTCTCTCTATTCTCTCCTCCTTCCTCTTTCTCCCAACCTTCTCCTTTCTCCCTCCCTCCCTCTCCTTAGCACTTCCCATCCTGGTGGCAGTAAGTAGCTCAGGAATTACACAGCGGTGCAGGAGGCAGGCAGATCTGTATATACCCGTTAGTTCTACCAATTCACTTACAGAATTTAATTTTATTTTTAAATCATGGCTTCTGGCAACAAGTCTCGACTGTTGTGGGCAGCTGAACTACAGAGTAGCCAGCGAGGGTCTCTTCTGCAAGTGCAAATGCATGGCTTTGGCATGGCTTTGGCCGGCTTAGCTTCAAATTACAGACTTCCGTCCTTTATTGGCTGTGACCTTATTTAACCCGTTTGTTAAGTGGGGTTACTAAAGCTTTCTTTACAGGGTTTTGAGACAGCACTGGCACTGGCCTGGCTCTCATCTTGGTGTGAGAGGAGGCCCTCCCTCCCACAGGGCTGTGTCAGGTTAATAAAAATACTGAAGTGTCTGAGTCTAAAGTGCAGGACTGATTCAGGAGAATAGGAGAAATCAGGGTGAGCTCTCAGTGGATGAAATGAATGAAGCTTAGCACAATAAACCCTGGATTCAAATCCTGACTCCACCATTGACTCATCTGGGCAAACTGGACACTTCCATAATTCTTTAAGCCTTAATTTTCTCATCTGAAAATGGGGATAATGAAACTATTGGGACTATAAGAAGTAGAGAGCATACTGCGATAAAAAGCCCTTAACACAGGTTTGGGAACAAGGCAAATTCTCTAAAAACGGCGATTGTGAGGCAAATTCCTCCCTCTGCTATCACCTTGGCGTTGGTTTTCCATCTATGAAATGAGAGCTGTGCCAGAGGCGCTTCAAGCCTCTCTCCCCAACTCCAAGATAAATGCTTCTAGGAAACTGGCTGAGAGACAATGTGGGTAAAGGTACAGCCTGTGGCTGTGTCACCTATTGCGCTCAGGTTTTAGGCCCTAAGGTGCCCTCCCCTTGGAGGAAGTGCGTGGCGCAGTGCTCACTCCAACTCAGCACTGGGCCTGAGGCTCGGGATGCGCCAGGCTGGCAGCGAGAGGGACCTTGCGCACTGCAGCCAAGAGAAGCCTATGCCCAGGCTCCAGAACCCGTGGCAAGGGCGGTCGTGTCTGTGCTCCCTGGACTCCCCCGAACTCTCCTGCCCATCTATCACTCACCGTCCACTCATCGTACAGTCCAGAGGCCGCTGTTAGTGCTGTGCCTCGCGGGCACCCGCAGCTGCGTCTGTAGCACCCAGTGCCCACCGCCTCTTGTGTCCAGCGCGTCGAGATCTCCCCGCCCCGCCCCTCGCTCCTCTTCGGCCAATCACGACGCCCATCTTTCCCTCTCCGCCCCGCACCTCCCCGCCTCTCTCCCCGCGCTGGCCAATGGTGCCACCTTGTTCCAGCCGCACAGGGAAGGGTCGGCTCGAGGTGGTACCCAAGGGCCTGAGCGGAAGGTTCGGGGATTTGGCCTGCGGTATGTCCTCCTACCACACACCAACCACCACCACCAGAACGCCGGGAGACTAGCGGAGGAAGCAGCCTCGACTTGGCGGGGAGGGTACGGGAACCTTGGGGTTTTCCAACAAAGGCCACTGCGTGGGCGCCGCAATTACTGGAGTGCCCATCGCGGGGGAGGAGTTTATCAGTAAAGCCTGCGCATTGTTAATTTTTACTCAAGGGGCACCTGTGTGCAGTCCTGTCGTTTGCTTGGCACAGCCTCTCAGAGGGGACCCTATGATAAAGCAAAAAAGGTAATTTCTCTTCTGGTCATCGCCTGCTCCCGGAGGATTTGTCTGCGCGGAGGCGAGGCACGAAAGACCACAAAAGCCTTTTGGGGAACTGTGAACAGTTCGGTGTTTCTGGGGTGTGGGCATAGCAGGGCAGGGGGAAAAGTTAATGGAAACATTTGCAATTTCTGTTTATCTGGTGATTCCCAGTCCTGACGTCGGATGTCTTTTCTCTCTACCCACAACATAAATCATTTAGTTTTATCTATCTGTGGTTCTTACTCTTTTAAGAGTCACGTGGTATTTTGGACCTTCTAGAAAAATGCAGGTGCCCACATAACAAAAATCTGCTGCTAAGTCTGTGGGCCCTGGCCCACTTAAGAGGGCTGCTAATCGTGTTAGGACTGCCGGATTTGGGTAAAGAGTTTGGGCTGTGCCATCTACTTTTACGTGACCTTGCTATGTTGCAACCCCTGGGCTCAGTTTCCCACTTGAAAAAAATGAGGGGCTAAAGATGACCAGTCCAGGGATCCTAGCAATACTTTTGTGAATTCATGAAAACGACCCATTGTCACCAGGTCAGGATATCCCTGGGTCCGTGGACTCTTCTCTTGCACAGTCCAAAGGTCTGGTCATCAAAGCTAAGGACAATAATTAAGTGCTTCAATTTTTTTTTTAAACAGAGTAAAATGCAATGTAGCCCTCAACCTGTGAGCATTCATTCATGCCAAAGGGTAAGTAAACGTAGTACCAGGTAACATAATTTCCCAGGTGCCCTCCAGCTTTGAAAGTGAATCATTCTCTCTGATCCAGTTGATGCTATCCCTAAGACCAAGAAAGGATTGGCTTTGAGGAAGCAACTTTGTGTCCTGCATTCCCATTGTGTCAGCACTGTGTTAGTGCTTTACATCAGGAGTCCCACACAATTTACTCCACATCCTGGGGAGCGGATGCAACTACCTCCATTTTACATGGAACGCGAGTGTCCATCCCCAGTCCTCAGTTCCTCCAGGAAGACGATCACCTTTTCCTTCATAATTCACTGGAATGGTATTTGGCCTTCAACTCACGATGGGTGTTGTGGATACTGTTAGTTGCCAACCCAATATCTATTTTTCTTTGGAAAAAAGAATGAAGGAAAGACGGAGAGTAAAGGAAAAAAGAGGGAGAGTGTATGTGCGAGTGGAGCAACTTGTTTAGAGCAGCAATGTGTGAATTACAATCACTAGTGATGTATCACAATCACTTTTTTTTTCATCTTGCACTCACAACCCAATATGGGTCATGAAATTAAGTTAGTAATTGATGTGACTAGTATTTTTTAAAAAATGAAGAGAAAATATCAATGTACAGCACACATAGTAAATGTGAGTTGTATTTTATGAAACGTTTTGTTTGCAGTATGTTGGTTGTGTGTATTAGGTTGTGCTATAAAATGTATTATTCACTGTGGATCACAGTCAAAAATTTGAAAGCCACTGTCTAAGTCAGTCCTTTTCATGGCATTCTCAGCTTCCTTTGAAGCTGGAAGTGGCATATGACCCAATTCTGGCAAGAGATAGGGAAATGTGTGGCAGAGGGGTTGGGGAAAGGAGAAGACAATTTTTGCTTTCCTGGTAGGAGAAACAGATACCCTTCCCCCTGTTTTTTATCTCAAAATGTGGATATAATGTGTCATGTTTGAGGACTGAAGGTCATTTTGAGATCATGATACAACATGTCCCCATGCTAAAGCTGGTGAAGCATAAAGATAAAAGGAGTCTGGATCTTTATAAACATCATAGAGCTGCTGTACCATGTCTGCTTGCCCTAGACCCTTTGCCATGGAGAAAATTAAACCCCTATTTGTTTAGCCAGAGGTTGTTAAGTCTTTTCTGTAAAGGGCCAGATAGTAAATATTTTTGGTTTTGTGGGCCAAAAGGTCTGTGTTGCAATTACTCAGCTCTGCTGTTGTAGTTTGAAAGCATCCATAGACAACATGTAAACCAAAGGGCATGGCTGTGGTTCCAATAAAACTATTTTCAAAACAGGTGGCAGCCACATGTAACCATGGGCCGTAGTTTACCAGCTCTTTCCCTCAATGATCCTGCTTCCTTTATTGCCTCTCTGACAGCATCTCCTCTTACTTCCTATCCTGCTCTGATAACATGGCTTCTCATGTAAGTCCACTCCCATCCCAGGGCCTTTGCACTTGCTGTTCCCTTAGCCTGGAAGACTTGTCCCCCAAATGTCCGCAGGACTTGTTCCTTCACCTCCTTCACGTCTTTACTCACAAATTGGCCTTCTCTCTGAGGTCTTTCCCGGTTGCCTAACTAAAATCCTCCCTAGTCCACAGGTACTACTCTGTGGCATGCTGTATATTTCACTTCTTTACTATGAGCTCCTTGAGGGAGGAGACTGTGTCTGTATCCTTAGATATGGACTCTGACTAGAATGTCATGATGTTTAATCAGTGTTTGGTATAATGATTTTTTTGTTTCTTTCTGTCAGATTCAGGTAAGAAAATATACTCAAGGAGGCTCATTATCCTATCCAAGGGGACACAGCAAGTGAAGTGGTGGAATCTGTATTTTTACCCTATGGCCCTGGGAAGTCTTGTTTGTGCCATCGGGGAGTGAGGAGAGAACATCATCTACCTCCATCGGAAGATCAGGCCTCAGGGGAGCTGAGGCCACACAGAAGTTTCTACAAGACTTCTTGCTCTAGGGCATCATCCCAATAAAGGAGACCTCTGGGAATCCATTAAGGGAATCAGGCATTATCCTGTTCATCTTGGGCAGTCTCATTTTTTATAGCATTCTTCAACCAGAAAGTCTTTAGAAAAGCCATTATTTTGTGAATAGTCCAGACTGACTTGTAAGATCCATAAAAAGCCAAATGAAAACACTTATGATTCAACATTTTTAGTCAAGAAAGAATCATGCAGAGTGAATTTATATTTGATTTGCAAGTGGTGAAACTTAAAGGAGCCTAATAGTTTATAAAACACATGTGATGTCTTAAGCCAGATAAAGCTGCCACTCAGCAGGGTGTTCTCAACTTTTGCTTGAGGCTTCTTGGCATCAGGGCCAAGAAAACTGAGAAATTACCTTCTCCCTTCTGGTGCTTCTAGAAGTAAGTCATGAAAATGTCTTGGTATAATCACATGTTATTGAGGTGCGATTTAGATTTTTCTGAGTTTTGAAAAATAGGTTTATATATGTTAATGTAAATAACAATAATGATGATCATTTTTAAGGCCATTTCCTTAAAACAGTAAGAGGAGTTTGAATTAAAATGACTAGTTAATTGCTTAAGGCCTTTTATCGATGGCTTTGATTTTTTTTCCTTCGTTGTCTCTGACATAAGATTCAGAACAAGTGACTTTTTAAAGCAAGTTTTTAAAAGTCTGCATGATTCCAAATGTAATTCTTTAGAACACAATTGAATAATTGCACTTGATTGAGATCTGTAAAATCCAGTTTAAACCAAGCAGCTTGTCTTTGCTTTTAATGGGCTTTGTTTTATGAAACCTACCAGCAGGAAGAGACCACTTACAGAATGCTTCTTGTACCATTTGCTTTGGTGGAATCCCTGCACAGTGAGGTCATCCCATTGTGTGATCTTAACAGAAGGATTTTCCATCAGTTTTCAGGTGATTTCTCAATCTGCATACCTCCTTTCCTATCCTTTCCTATATGAAAGTTTTCATTAACTCCATTTGTTAGCATATCAATAATAACTTCAGGTTAATATACAGAACTTTTCGACCCTCACCAGAGGAGAATTTGTTCTCCAGATGAACATAAATTTTAAATGGCATATGCTACACAGGTCCCATTAAATACACACACACGCTTTATGTATTAGTTGTCCTTTATGATTGTGATTTGGAAAAGCTTTTTTGCATCCCACCCTGCAGAACTAGTAAGTGCCTAGCCAGGTTTCCTAGGAAGGAGAGAAGCTGCTTTAAAAGGTAAAACTTGCAGCTGAAACTTCTTTTTGTAGAAAAATAACGACTTGGCTCAAGCTCTTTTTCCACTTGGTACTGCGTAAAGAATGTGACTGTCCTGAGGTCTGCTCCAAAAACCTAAGTAAAGATAAAGAGGGCATGAACATCTATAGGCAGCAGAAACAGGCCTGGCTTATCAATGAGTCAAAGGTCTTTCTTGTCACCCTCGCTTCCTATCTTCCTGACACTGGACATATATAATTTGGGGTGGGAGGCAGTTCATCCAACACTACAAATCAGAAGGTTAGGGAAGGAATACTTCTCTTTCTTAGGCCTTTCCTGTGTCCCCACTCACCCACACTTCATAAATCTTTCCACCTTCAACTTGGCTATACTCCCAGAGGTTGCTGTCAATGTGGGGCTGCTAGAAAGTCTATTATTTTGGATGGATGTTGTAATGACCATGAGTTGATAATGTCTTAAAAATAAGATGAAAATAATTATGGTGATGCAATACTCCTGAACAAACTGGATTTTCAATATAACTAATTTTAATAATAGAACAACATAGCAAGACTATTTGCTGGACATAGGAGCTAGGCATGAACAGCACAAGGACAAGAAGATCTACAGGACAGTGCCTCTCAAAGGAGAATGTCTTAACTAAGGATTTATTTCCACAAAGAGTCTGGTGTTGCTTGGGAGCCAGAATTTCTATGAATAGCAAGATACTGACATTCAAAGCTCAGAGCAATTAAGACCTTCCCTCAAGTCAGGATGTTAAACGACTGAAGGAAGTGGAAAGCTTCCAGATGAAAAAGAAGAAACCTTGAGTGCACAGAGCGTTTGCACAAACAAGGGCCATTTGTCCAGCTCCTGGTCTGTGTATTTCAAAACAGGTCAGCCTCAGGGCACTCTGGGGAGACTTGCCAGCTAGAGAATGTGGCTGCTGCTATGTCCTGGAGGGGAGAGCAGCACCCTCTACCTCTTTTTTTCCAAGCATGCAGCTTCCCAAGGAATGTACGACATCCCTAATGGGGAAAGGGCAAGCCCACCAGAGTTGACCTGTTAACCCTGCATTTAAAAAGATGTTACAGCTGAACTGACCTCACCTCCGAACCTATCATCAAAGACACCCTGTTCCATCCCTGGTGTGACAGGGGCAGCCATCCCTAAGTTTCCTTCCAACCTTTGTAACTGTGAACCAAGGACTTTTGTGTTTAAGTAAGGATAGTGCCATATAATTGCCAAACTTCAGAAATTTTGCATTCACTTGTGAACCATCTCTGGCTATTCACTTTGAAAATTCTTAGTATAACAAATTAGATGTTCACTTAAAGCTGGGACAGAATTAGGATAAGTAGTGTGTCAGGGTTCACCAGCTAAATAGAACTAATAGGAGATAGGTATATTTCCTATTGAGATCAACTGATAAAATGACGGGGGGGGGGAGGTGCGGAGAGAGAGAGAAAGAGAGAGAGAGAGAGAGAGAGAGAGAGAGAGATCTTAAGGAATTGGCTCATTTAATTATGGGGTTATGGGGGCTAACAGGTCCAAAATCTTTTAGGATGGCCAACAGGTTTGAGATTCAGGTAAGAGCTGAAGTTGCAGTCTTGAGTTTGAAATCTGCAAACCAACTAGCTGGAAACTCAGGCAAGATTGTGTGCTGAATCTTGAGGCAGAATTATTCCTTCATTGGGAAATCTCTGTCTATTCGCTTAAGGCCTCCAACTGATTGGTTGATGCCCTACTACATTATGGAGGGTAACCTGTTTTACTCAAAGTCTACTGTTTTACATGTTAACCACATCTAAAAAATACCTCATAATGTCTAGACTGGCGTTTGATCAAGCAATTGATACTATATCTTAGCCAAGTCAACACAAAATCAATCATCACAAGTGAGTTGACCAACAGCTCATACCTCCTCATGCCCCTCTCAGGAGATACTCTGTGGAAGAGTGTGGCCTGATACTAGGCATCCCAGAACTCTACAGAATGTAACAGTGCTTCTTCGAAAGCATATATATTATTTATGGCAATTTTTGAGGAACTTTTGCTTCTCTTTTGGCCAACTGGGTCTACACTGGGGGTTGGCTTGATAGTAATTATTTTCGTCTCTCTTGCTAAAGCAGCTATAGGCAATTTGTAAGTGGATGGCATGGCTGTGTTCCAGTAAAACTTTATTTACACTTGATCTTGGCCAAAAAGCCGAGTAGCAATAAAACTATTTACAAAAACAGGCAGAGGTCCTGGTTTGGTCTACAAGTAAAGGGAAAGTTTGGAGTGATATCAGACCTTTTATCTCTGCCAAACCTGACAAAGGGGTGGGATGCTTTTAGCTATGAGGAATAAAAAAAACCAAACAAAGGGAGGTTTTTTGTTTGTTTGTTTGTTTTTTATCTTACACAATAAAAATCCCCAGGAATGGGTACTTCCAAGGTTGGTTAAGTCAATGTCTCAAAAGACATCTTCGAAGACCCTGGTTGTTTCCACCTCTGTGCTCTGTCATCTTAAGCATATTGGTTAGGTTCACCCAGGTATTTTCAAACGGTTCCCATATTTATTGGCAAACATGACCACAATGCAATAGAAGAAGAGGAAGAGTGTGCTCTAGTGAGACTCATTTAGTAGCAAGGAAACCTTTCCCAGAAATTACTGGGCCGTTTCCCCTCAATGCTCATTGGCCAGAACTTGGTGTGAGTGCTGCAGAGGATGGCCAAGGCGAGGAAGGTAGATCAGCCACGAAAACTCAGGCTCTACCAGCAAGCAAGGGCTCAATGGTTCCTCTGGAAAGAAGCCCAGTAACACCTGTTCTAACTGCAGAGTCCCAGGGGATAAGGTGGACCCATTCCAAGGGGAGCGAAGTCACTGCCTTGTGATGAGTGAGCAGGGTCTGAATGGGGAGAAGGATAGGAACATGCAGGAGAGAATTCAAGAGAGCAGTTTCCTCTATTGAGCCCCATGTATGAGGCTCTGGGCAACTGAAAGAGTACCCCAGCTAAAGAAAAGTAGTGATACCAGGAGCAGCCAAGTCACCCAAGGCAGAAAAACAGGAACTGAAAAAACTGGTGGAGAAATGAAAACTGGTTGCAGGGGCCTGAGGCCAGAAAGGATCCCTGCCAGCTGCTAGGGAGGCCTTAGCCATGGAGCTCTGGCTGGTCTCTCTCTGCTTAACTTTATAAGCTCCAGACTGGAATGCAGCAAGCAGGAGCAGCAGGAGACTTGGGCCCAAGAATGAAACTGGAGGGCTTGCCCTGGTATTTATGCTGTCTTCCTAAGTGTAAAAGTGACATTTACTTAGTCACCTCTTACCTGCATTAGGACAGAAGAGACCCTGCTGAGGCTGAGATTTTTATCCTGGGTTTGAAGGCCAGCTATGTAGAGGGCTTAGCATATCTCCAGGCTCAGTTGGGTCCAGATTGCCCAGGCCCATCATCAATCCAGGGAAAATCCAAAAGGCATCAAGCCTCTGGCAGTATGAGCAGCACAACAGGTTGATCATGCTGAATGTGGGAGAGCTCAGCAGACATAATTAGACTGTACATGTGTAGGGGTGGGGATGCTTAGTTCTCAGAACAGAAGCTGCCCCTGAACATATGAGCACAAGAGTGAAAAATGAAAATCACACTCAAAAACAAAGTGGGGAGCTGGTCTTCTGCCTTATCTCAACTAAGTTAGCTTTCCCCATTCTCTTATATCCTTTATCTCTCCCTGTCCCTTGCCTCCTCTCAATTTATCCCTGAGAAAAATTAGAATCCAGGATGACTTAGTTGGAAGGGACCTTAGGGTCATCTGGTCAACACCCTTCTCATTCAAAAGATGAAGAGAGAGGTCCAGGGGAAGTGGTGTGGCCAAGGCCAAGTGCTGGTGAGGTCTGTGGCCAGTCTTAGACTGGCATTAAAAATCCCAGGAACCTAGAATGAATACTGTGCCAATGTTCAAGTTACTAAATTTCCCATTCTATGGCTTCCTACCTATAAATTTGATAATGACAGACCCTGCCTCATAGGTTGTGAAAACTAGAGGAGATGGAACCTGCACTGAAAGCCTGTTCCACTCAGGTCTCAGTTCTACCAGTTGTTATTGTCATTGTTGTTGGTATATCTCTTTGCCTTATGCTTTTTCTACTGTACAAAAGTCTTTGGTATATGAGGAGAATATATTTGCTGGCTTCAGACTCTGATGGATTTGGCCATGCTTCCCTTGTCCTGGGATAGACAATTACATACCTGATAATATTCTAGTCCTACTTTTGAAGCTTAACACAAATGTACTTTCCTAGATTTCACTCTGAATTCATCTCTCATGGCACATAGTTTGCCATTTCATTGTAACAGTTATACCTGCCTCATGTCAGCCACACTTAATGGTTCATCTATAAGATCAGAGAACATGTCTGACTCACCCCTCCAGTCCAGCACCTTTCAGGGAGCCTGGATTACCAGTAGGTTCTTAATGAATATTTGTTGAGTTAATTTAACTCTTGTCCCTGGCAACCTATTCCCTAAGTTTATATTGGTGCTCTGGCTTAAAAGAAAGGAAGATGTTCCACTCTGAAAAGAGGAACCCAAGATTCAGCCTACAAACATCTCACTGAGTTTCCTGGAAACTGAAAATGAAGTGAAACTGAAGCTAGTGGCACCCTCACCCCTACTCTGGGCCACATGAAGCCTCAGACAGAAGCAGCTGTATAGAGACAAATGAATAATCATAGGCATTACTCATTCACTTTACTTGTTATCCTCTCTTTGAAGGAGAAATTTGATTTGAGACTCACAAAGGCTTTCAATATTCATTAGGTGGTAAGCATTCCATTGGATGGGCCCTAGTATCCTCTCAAAATATTTGCTCCATTCTACTGCTCCCCACTTTAGTATTAGATTTTCCTTGGGTTTGCTCTGTAGCTTGGGCAAATGCTCCCTGTTAATGTGCACAGCTGGGTGTCTCTTCCCTGTGACTCCGAGTTGGCAGATCCTTTAGAGGTGACCTTATTCCCTTAGGCTGCATATGAGGAATGACCCAAGGCCCCAGATCTTAGCAAAGCCAAGTGAAACCATATTCTTAGCCTCCTGTAATCTTCTTTCTGTGAAGTTGTTTACTCACCCTTGTCACAATGTAAAACTCAGAGCATAATGTTACACTTAAATAAAATTTGGTCCCTCTGAATTCCACTTCTCTCCTGTGTAAAGGTCTTGACTTATCAGTTCTTCCTTCCTCTTGGGACAATGATAAGATAACCTTATACAAACCCTATGAGTGTAGCCTGTGTCCAGTCAATGAGGACAGTCCCTCATCTCCCAAGAGTGTTATGTTTCCTCTACTCTCCACGTGGTCAAACAGATGGCTGTCCACTGGCCAGCCAGAAGCTCTTGACTCCAGCTGAGCCCAGGGCTTTGAGGGAAAAATGCAGGTTGACCAGTTTACAGAGGAAGCTAGAAATTTTTTGCAGGCAGAGAGATCAGTGAGGTGTGGGATGGTTAAAACCCCAGGAAATGAGGCTCAAGTCTGTTCTTGGGCCAAATGCACTGTTGGCATGGAATTTGGTCCTGGCTGAGCTGAATGGAGTAGGTGGGACTTGGCAAGAGTAATGTGCAACCTGCAGAGAGATCTGCATCTCAGCAGAACTGATTAAGAAAGGAGCAAAAGATCCCACAGTGGCTATAGGGTCCCATGTTTAAGAAAAGAGCATTCAAAGACCAGGAAGACCAGGAGGATCATGTTTACTGAGTTCCTGACAGCTACCAGGTGCTCTACTTTATTTATATCATCATATTTCACCCTCGGTCAATTCTTAGAGGTAGGTACTATTATTATCCCTCTTTACAAATGGAGGCTTAGAGAGGTTACATGAGCTGTGGCCACACAGCTGGTGAAGAACAGATCTAGGGCTCAAGCCTGGATCTTGTGTACTTGTCACAAAATTCTCACTAGTATACTACAGTTCTTCATGGTTGTGCAAAAAAAAAAAAAAAAAGGTGGGGGCAAGACTTCTGACTGGCAGTGCAAGGAGCTCAAGGAACCCTCTTTCCAACAAAACAGCTATTTAAGAAAATTTTAAATATCAATTATTTAACATCTCTGGAAATTGTTCTAAGGGCATATAGGAAACAGAGAAACATTCATTAAAAAATCTATTTGACCTTGGTAAGAACAGGGAAGTCTATGGCATTTGAACCACGACCCATTCCCTCACTTCCTCTCAGCTTCCTCTCTTGGAAATTACTCCAGGCACTCTACTCTGGGCAGGTGTGGCCAGTAACACAGGGGCTCCTTCTCCTTCTGACTCTCAGTTTAGGTACAATTTTGCCCTAGAGGGGCAAGAGGTTAGTGTTTCTCATCCACTGAGGTCCTGTGTTGAAGAAATTCTATTCTAGGGGGCATAATTAAGATGACTGAAATCCCCTTCTCCCACTGAGCCCTCACTCATACAGCAGAAGTTCTGCTCCATGCGCACGCAGCAGGCTGAGAATACCTGGGCCTCAAATGCCTACCCCAGCTCACTCCTAGGATAGAGATCCCATGCTGGGAGGGACAAGCTGAGAATAGTAGAGGTTATTCCCCCATCCCTGTACCTACTCGTAGAGTTGGGGTATCATTCCAGGGAAGCAGATATTTTCCCCCATCTCTGGCTCTTGTGCAGTACTACAGAGGTTCTGCCCAGGGAAAAAGAAGCCAGTAAGGATGAAGAGCTCAAAGCTCTGTTTGAAGGGACTGATTTTACTTAGACCAGAATGTGGAGAATTTCACGCATCAGGGAGTTGTTGAAAACAATGAAGATTTTGGTGGAGAGTAATTAAAATGATACTCATAACTCCATGGTATTGGTAGCAATAAGAAAAAGGGCAGAATAACCGGAAATTTACTAGAGAACTGGGTAGAGACAGCTAAGAAGAGTCTTCTTAGGATCACAGTCATCTGTGGGGGCCAGGAAGGTTGTGTCCATGTATCACACAGCACCCAACTCACAAGCAATCAGCACGATATGAGGCAGACTTGAAAACATCCCCAGTCCAAACACAGATTAATCAACAAAGGATATATACCTTACTGGCACAAAGAGCTTAAGCACTCTGACCAAATGCTGGACCAGGGCAACACCCAGAAATTCAGACTTAAAAATAAAATAAAAAAACATCCCTGATATTCTGGCATACAGTTTCATGTGCCTAAGGCTATGACCTCAGGAGTGATCAGAGAAGAAATATCCAATCTACTAGTCTCTGGATGAAAATGGGGAAAAATCAAAATTCCTGTAACCATACTAGAAATCTCCAAATCTCATTCTCTCTCTCTCTCTCTCTCTCTCTCTCTCTCTCTCCTCTCTCTCTCTCTCTCTCTCTCTCTCACACACACACACACACACACACACACACAATGGTAAGGGCTAAGTATATAACTTGTCAAAGGCTTAATCACAAGTTTTGACAAATAAGTGGCTTTTGTTGATGCAAGGGAAACTCCTAGGCAACCAGGCTAAAAAATTAAATGCAAGGAAAAAATATTGATCAGGATATTGGAGACTGAATGCTGGGGAAACATTTATTGACCTTAGAGAATTAGTATAGCCAGTCAGTAAACTAACAAGTTAATAAACAAGAAGAAACACAGGCATGGGTGAGAGGAGCATCAATATCTAGAGCGACTACTATATATCATCTAAAATGTCCATTTTAGAGATATACAAAGAAAGAACATGTGATAAATGGTAGATAAAAGTAGGTAATAGACACAGTGTTTGAGGTGGCCAAAAGTGGGATTTGGCTGACAAAAACCTTCAAAGCAGCTTTAATAAGTATGTTCAAAGAACTAAAGGAAACCATGTTTAAAGGATTAGAGGAAAGCACAATGATGTCTTACCAAATAGAGAGTAACAATGAATAAAGTAAATAAAACAAAGAGATAAATTGTTTAAAAAAGACGCCAATGGAAATTCTAGAGTCAAAAAGTATAATAAGCAAAATGAAAAATTCAGTCAACTCAACAGGAGATTTGACATAGCGGAGAAAAGAATAAACGAACTTGAAGATAGATTAATGGAGATTATGCAATCAGAACAGAGAAGAAAAGTAATGAAGAAAAATGAAGAGAGGCTCAGACTAGTGCACACCAACATATGCATAATGAGACTACCAGAAGGGAAGGAGAGAGAAAAGGGGGAAGAAAAAATATTCTAGGAAATAATGACTGAACAATTCATAAGTTTGATGAAAAATATTAATTTATACACCCATGAAGTTTAAAAAATTTCAAGTAGAAGAATTCAAAGAGAGTTTTAGTCAGATCATAGCCAAAATGTTAATGCAAAAACAAAGAGAGAATCTTGAAAGCTATAAGAGAAAATAATCCATCCTGTTCAAGAGAAACTCAATAAGAATAACAACTGACTTCTTATCAGAAACAATGGAGGCCAGAAGGTAGTGTGAGGATATATTTAAAGTGCTAAAAGTTAACTCAACACACACACACACACATACACACACACAAATACAGACGCACAATAAAACTGTCAACCAAGAACATTATATCCAGCAAAATCATCTTTTAAAAACTAAATAAAATCAAGATATTCTCATACAAACAAAATCTGAGAGAATTTGTTGCTGGCAGATCTGCCTAACAAGAAATATGAAAAGAAGTTCTTCAGGCAATGACAATCACAGCACAAAAAAGGCAGATGGAAACAAAGCTATTTTGAAATAAGGAAATGACCAGATGGTATAATTTAAACTTAAAAAGGGAAATGAAGAGAACCAAAATGGCAACTAGGAAGGTACTATAACAACCTTCTCTCAGCTTCTTTAAGAGACATTAAGATTGCAAAAGGTAATAATTACAACAATGTATTACTGGGTTTGTAACATTTATAGGCCATATGTATAAATAATATCATAAAAAGTGGGGACAGAATGGAGCTATATAGAAGTAACATTTCTCTATTTCAATGGAATTAATATAAATGTTAACTAAATTTTGATAATTTAAACTGCATATTGTAATTCCTAAGACAACCACTAAGAAATTCATTAAAAATACAATTTAAAAAAATATTAAGGGGATTAAATTTTTACACTGGAAATATGTACATAATACAAAAGAAGCCAGTAAAGGAGGCATAGAGAAACAAAAAATACATGAGAAATATAGAAAACAATGAGCAACATAGGAGATATAAATCATATCAATAACTTTAAATGTAAATGAATTCAAATATATAAACAAAAGCAGAGGTGACAAGATTGGATAACACAACAAGATTGAACTATATCCTGCCTATGAGAAAAACACTTCGGTTTCAAAGATACAAATAGGTTGAAAGTTAAAGGTGAAAAATATATACCAGGCAAACAGTAATCATAAGAGAGCTGTAGTGGACAGAGTAATGTCAGAAAAAAAGTCTACTTTAAAACAAGAAATATTACTAAAGATAAAAGGGATATTTCATAATTATTGTCAATACATCAAGAAAATATACAATTAAAAACATACATGTATCTAACATCAGAGCCCAAACACATTAAACAAAACCCGGCAGAATTGACGAAAACACAGGGGATAAGTGAACCTTTTGACATCAGTCTTAGTGATGATTTTTTTGGATTTGACATGAAAAGCAAAGGTAACAGAAGCAAAAATAAACAAGTGAGACAACATTAAACAAAAAAGCTTCTGGACAGTAAAGAAAGCAATTAACAAAGTAAAAAGGCAATATACAGAATGTGAGAAAATATTTGCAAACCATGTATCTGATAAAGGGTTAGTATCCAGACTATATAAAGAAATCATATAACTCGATAGCAAAAAACAAATAATCCGATTAAAAACTAGGCAGAGAAACTGGATAGACATTTTTCCAAAGAAGACATACAAATGGCCAACAGGTACATGAAACATAACTAATCATCTTGGAAATGTAAATCAAAATCACAATGAGATATCACCTCACACCTGTTTGAATGGCTATTATCAAAAAGATAAGAAATAACAAGTGTGGATGAGGATGTGAAGAAAAGAGAACTGTTTTGCACTATCGATAGGAATACAAATTGATGCAGCCATTAGGGAAAACAATACAGAGAATCCTCAAACAGATAAAAATAAAACTCACATGTGATCCAACAATTACATTCCTGGGTCTAAATCCAAAGAAAATGAAAACAGAATATCAAAGAGATAGCTGCACTATCATTGCAGCATTATTCACAATAGCCAAGATACGGAAACAACCTAAGTTGGTCAATGGATGAATGGGTAGAGAAGATGTGATATATATATATACATACAATGGAATATTATTCAACCATGAGAAAGAAGGAAACCCTGACATTTACAACATGGATGAAGCTTGAGGGCACAGTGCTAAGTGAAATAACTCAGATAGAGCAAGACAAATACTGCATAGTATCACACAATGTGGAACTCCCGCCCCACCAACAAAAAAATCTAACTCTTAGAAATAAAAATAAAAAGTAGAAATAGAAAAGTCTAACTCTAAGATATAGAAAGTAGAAAAGGAGCTGCCAGGGGCTGAGGGGTAGGAAAATTCAGAGAGGTTCATAAAAGGGTACAAAATTTCAGCTATAAGATATATAAGGTCTGAGGATCTAATATAAAACATGGTGACAAGAGATGATAATACTGCACTATATAATTGAAATTAAAAAAATAAGGAAGTTCAGCAAGTTTGTAAGATATGAGATCAATATACAAGAACTAGTTGTATTTCTACATACTAGCATCTGAAATGAAGGGTTAAATAAAGCTTGCTATGTTATGTGATAGATATGTTAATTAAGTTGACTGTGAAAATAATTTCACAATATATACATATATCAAATCATCACATTGTGCACTTAAATATATATAATTTATTTGTCAATCATATCTCAATAAAGCTGGGGAAAAAAGGAAACCTCTTCCATTTACAAAACATAAGAAAATAGAATATTTAGGAATAATTTTTAACAAAATAAGTGCAAGATTTGCACATAGAAAACTATAAAACATTATTGAAAGAAATTAATGATGATCTAAATAAATGGAAAGTCACCCTATACTCATGGAC
The DNA here is from genome assembly GCA_003508835.1 of Eonycteris spelaea. Taxonomy (NCBI): domain Eukaryota; kingdom Metazoa; phylum Chordata; class Mammalia; order Chiroptera; family Pteropodidae; genus Eonycteris; species Eonycteris spelaea. Next base: position 75,644 of record PUFA01000504.1, on the reverse strand, counting down.
TGGAAGATTTAACAGTGTTAAGTAGGAATACTTCCAAAAGTGATCTAGAGAGTCAGTGAAATTCTTATCAAAGTTCCAGTTTGCTTTTTTGCAGATATTGACAAACCGATCCTAAAATTCATATGGAAGTGTAAGGGACCTCTTGAAAAAAGAACAAAGTTGGGGGCTTACACTTCGTGGTTTCAAAATGTACTTACTAAAAAGCTACAAAGCATTTGAGTAGACATTTTTAAAGAAGATATACAAAAAAAAGTCAATAATTACATGAAAAGATTCTCAGCGCCATTAGTAATTATAGAAATACATACCAAACCATAATAAATGGATGAGTGTAAAAAAAAGACACACAATAATAAATTTTGGGAAGGATATGAAAAAGTCAGAACACTCATACATTGTTAGTGAGAATGTAAAATGATGCAGCCCCTTTGGAAAACAGTCAATAGTTTCTCAAGAAATGAAACATTAGGTTACCATTTAACCTAGCAATTCCATCCATAGATATATATCTGAGAGAAATGAAAATATATGTTTACACCAAAACTTTACATGAATGTTCATAGTAGCATTTTTCATAATAGGCACAAAGTAGAAACAACCCAAATGCCCATCAACAGATGAATAGAACATAATGTAGTATATCCGTATGATGGAATATTATTCAACTACTAAAAAGAATGAAATAAAGATACATGTTACAACATGAATGAATCTTGAAAACATTATGCTAAGTGAACAAAGCGAGTCACAAAAGACCACCTCTTATATGATTCCATTTATATGAAATGTCCAGAAAGAAAATTTATAAAAACAGAAAATAGATTAGTGGTTGCTTAGGGTGGGGTTAGGGTAGGGGAGAAAGTGACTGCTAATGTTTTATTTTGGGAGGTGGTGATGAAAATGTTGGGAACTTAGATTATGGTGAACTTGATTATGAATATACTAAAAACCATTTAAATTGGTGAATTTTATGATATGCAAATTATATCTCAATACAGATTTTAAAAACTAAAAAGAAAATCCCTTAGGACTGATGGGAGAGACCCATTATACTAGAACCTCTAGAATATGGTTCCTCATATTTAGGGGTCTGCTGTGGCTCCTAAACACCCTCCTTAGGCTTAAGCACTGGATTCTAGAGCTGAGAAAGAAGCTTTTGGATCTGCACTGGCCTGCCCAAGAGATAAGTGCTAATGGTGTTTCCACAGTGCTTCCTTACTTTAGGGCTTTCTCACTGTGAGGCCCCCACAACAATTGGAAAGTGCATTCACACTCACTAGGGTGATCTGTAATCTGAAGAGCACTTTCTCCACCTTTCTTGGTTGAGTGTTCACATCAATCCTGAGACAAATTCTGTTATTTCTATGTAATAGGGGAAACTGAAACCAGACAGGATGGCCAAGATCAATCAGCATTTAGTAGCAGATTTCATGATTCCCAGCCCAGTTTTCTTTATACTTCTAATTGTTCTGTTTCACATCTACAAAATGTCTGCTCCACTTTCTGCTGAGAAAGGGGGACAGGCTACAACAGCGTCAACCCTTCTGTTCTGTCCTCAGCAGAGATGAGGGCCATTATGGCATCTATGCAGGATATCAGTAGATAAGAATTTAGTTGTCTTGGGCTGAGAATCAAATGGAGACATATGATGCCATCTGCTTATGATCCTCTGACAGAGGTCTATGTCTCAGAATCACATGCACATCATATCACCTAGAACTCTCAATGCCACCTCATCTCTAAGACACATCAAAAACAATGCTCTAGCACTTGGATTTTCAGAAATATTTATTAAATAGAATCTGACAGCTTTGACATTACATTTTCAGGTGTGCTTCTTGCAACCTGGTCATCTATCCAGCTCTGCAGGCTGGGGTTCTAAGAATGGAGTGTGAACATCAGGGTCCACAGAGGCTGGCCGTGCCTGTGCTGTGCCCATCCCTCTTCTCCACACGACAAGCGCAAGACCCTGGGTTCCTTCCTTCTTGCTATTTTTGCACAGGTGTTCTGCTGAGGACACCTCCACATTAGGAATTGGGCACAATTCCCACCTATCCATACCCCATGTTCCATATTATTCACTCTCCCCTGATTGTGACTCACAGATCCTGAAGTCTCTCCTCAGTGGCAGGTAAAGAAATAGCTTTACTGATTTCCCCATGGAAGACTTATGGGAATGTGTTTGCCCTTTTTGCACCTGGTTTTATGTAAGAAGTGGGTTACTAAAGAAAGAAGTCTGCTCATGTGAGACACGCTGAATTTAGGTACCAAAATGATACTAGCTTCTGGTTGGCTATTTCCATACTTTTGCAAAATACCTTGTAGGGGATGTCGAAAGGGTAGAAAAATGAACACACATTTCTTATCTAGACCTTAAAGTATGTGCCCTGAAGTACGTTTTGTAGAACTGTTGTGTTTGCTCACACACACAAACTGGGGAGTCATGTAACTGTTTTTTCGGATTGCTCATTAATTAGGATTGCTTGTGAAGAAGTGTTTGCTCTTCCTTGCAACAATTCCATGATCAGAGATACTTTTTAGAAATGAAAACTATATTGCAAGTTCTTTAATTAAGGAATAGTTGATGGAAATTTCTTTGCTCAATCTGGGTTAATTGTCACTTTCATGGCCTCATGACAGAGAGCTAGCCTGCCTTCTCACTTTTCTCCTTTCCTTACCCTTCCTTTCCCCTTCCCTTCAATTTCGAACAAACTTTTTTGTTGTTGTTCTGCTACCAGGCATCTAAGCATGGCAAAGCCACTTCTCTGTGCTGTGTGAGTCTTCAGGGCATCACCTCCATGGTCCCTGCATATAATAATATGCACTGTGTCCTGTGCTGTGGCATTCACTGCTGAAGGTTGACATTGGTTTTCAGGATCCTTTAGGTTACATCATCTACTTGGAATCTTGGAAAAGTTCATGTGGGGGAGAGGGGGATGCAGGGAGATCTCAGTGATGCTTCTGGAATGAGTGTCACTCATCTGGCCTGACTCTCCCCACAGTGAGCACAGAACGGTATTGTTTCTCTGAGAAGCTCTGTGACTCCTTGCTGCCCAGCACCAGCTCCAGAGCAGACAGAATGCAGCTCACTGCTGGGCGCTGCTCCACCCTCTTCGGGCTTGCAGCCTGGACTGTCCTCCCCATTCTGAGCAATATTGGTCAGGGGTCAGGACCCATGGCTACCTTCAACACCTGCTTTTGACATGTGTAAGTTTCTAGTGCATCCCTGGGCCTTCAGAACTGAGATTTTGCCTCAGAGATGGGACAGGCCAAGTCCTTGCTAAGTGGTGGTCTCTGTGTCAGGAGCAGAAGAAGCCTGTTGGCTTCTCCTTGGGCTGAGGCAGCCTTGTGTGAAGTGAGTGTGATGGTCTCTTTGGGGAAAAGCACAAGGATTTCTCCACTCTCTGTCCAGAAGGAGGAACTTGTGCAGGCTTGAGGCAGCATGGGCTTCATTTGTACTTCCCTCAAGGCTTCTGCAATACCGGACATGCCGCTTGATGGCCTCAGAGGCCCAGTCATCACAGGATATCTGGTTACCCATTGAAGAGCTGATCTGCGATGACTCTGTGCTCCCTAGAGGGTCCACAGATATCAAGAAACTCCACACAGGGCCATCGATCCATGCAGACCCCTCATTGCTCATTGAATGTCCCCTGGGCTGGAGCAAGCAGTTCAGTAGAGGCCAGTGCCTGTGAGAGAAGACAGGAAGAGTGGGGTCTGGGGTGGAGGGATGATAGGGGTGGTGTCAGAGGTGGTTTCCTCTGGCTCACTGTCCTCATCTTCCAGGCCTTCAGTGAGGGCTGGGATGATCCTGACCACATTGTCTTCAAAGTGTACCTGTTTCTTCTTGGCCAGAGAGTCAGCTGGCTCCAGAGTCAGCTCTGTCAGGGGATCTGGGCACCGGAGAGCATTGGGCTTCCTAGTTCCCTTCAGAATGCTCTTCATGTGGATGAAGAGGGAGCTGGGCCCCTCCTTGAGGGCTTCATGGAAAGTGTAGGTTTGCTCAGTGTCCCCAGAACCGGTAGTGCTAATGGCACTGCTAGAGGGGTCTGTGTACTGCTCTGGAGGGACTAGCACCTCAGGGGTAGCTTTGCTCTTCTTCCGCTTGCTCAGCAGGAAATAGGCCAGACCAGTGATGATGAGCATGGAACCTGGAAGAGATCTGGGAGGTTAGGATGCAGGATATGTCCTGCAGAAAAGCCAGAGGCTGTACAGGCCCACTGTTCCAAAAGGCCACTGCAGCACTCCTGGCTACGCTCAGACCCCCTGTGCTATAGCCTTCTCACCTAACTTCTCCTCACACAACCACATCAGACTCAGGTGGCAGGCCTGATGCCCAGCCAAGGCATGTCAGCAGGGCCAGTGCCATGCTAGGGCCCTTACCTTGACCATTAGCTAGAGGACACTGTGCCCGAGGCTCCCTTCCTATTGACAGCTGACCCTGGTGCTGCCTAAACTCTGTCGCCATGCTCAGTGTCCCTCTCAGAATGACTTATTGGAGATGGACCTGTGATACCTTCAATGGGTTTGGACTCTGTCATAGATACAAGGTCCCATCTGCTGAACTCCATCCCTATCCCAGAAGGAGGGGACTCCTTTGGTTCAGTCTCCCCAATAAACACAGAGGGAAGTACAGATACCCTTGGGTGGGGCTGGTGTAGCACTGGCCCCACTCCTGGCTCCTTACACAGACTCCAGGAATGAGGACCCTCTGTCCTACGCTGAGACTTGCTGCTCTAGTTTCTATGCTGGGAGCTCTGCTCTGTCCAGAAGAAGGAGGGATGGTAGCTGTTATTCCTGCCAGGCCCAAAGACTCCTATGACTCTTTCACTTTCTAAGAAGTGGGAGGTTGTGGCTTGCTTAGGTCTCTGCAGTGCTGAATCCTGCCCAGGAGTCCATTGGTGGGCCACATGGAGTGGCTTTGAGAGGCTATGACACGTACATTAAGAGAAACCACAAGAAGGGAAAGGAGGCTCTGTCTTTCAATCTTGTCTCCCTGGGAAGTTGGCTTCCTGGCATTTCAGATGGGTTGTGAGAAGGACACAGGTTTCACAGCTGGGAGGAGAGTATTAGCAGAAAACATCACGGACAAAACCCAGAGATAGGAGCATTGATTAGGAATTGGGCTGACCAGTAGGGTCTATGTGGTGGAATTGGAGAAGACATTGTGGCTGTGAGGGTTTTTTGGGCCCCATCATAATGTGTCTTCCAAATCAGGCTGAACAGTTTGGATCTGAATCAGTAGGCACTAGGGAGACACAGATGGGTTTGGGCAGAGGAATGACCATCTTATACTCTCTGAAAGCTCAGTTCACACACATGCATTGGAGGAAAGACCAAGTCCCTTTTGGAGGTGCAGCCTCTAGACATCTTCAGGAAAGATGGCTTTCTTGGGACATTCCTGCCACTTAATTAGTATGGACGATGTCTGACAGGTCCTCATCACCACGACCTAAGCCAGAGAGGGCAATGCGCTAGTGAGGACCTTGTAGTCAGTGTCACTGCAGGCCGAGGAGAGGAAGATTCAGCTACTCCTGCTCAGAGCCCACCTGTGGTGGGGGCTGCTTGCCTCAACTACTTCTTGGAGCTCTTACCTGGGATGGTCACATGCCAGACCAGGACAGGATGGAGAAAGCAGGCCACGGACAGCAGCATGTAGGCCAGGAACTTCTGAAAGCAGCCCAGCCAGTGGGCCTTCTCCCTTGCTCTGTAAGCCAGGGACCCAGGCTGACACCTAGGAGGAAGTCATCCAGAATTATTAAGAAGCAGGAAATGACCCAGGAAAGCCCCAACAATACATGAGGCTATAGGAGGCTTAGATAGTATCCTACGGTGGCTATGTTCTTAGCAGTGGCCTCTGGCTAAACACCCCCAGGGGTAGGAGTTCTTATTTAGGGGTTCTAAAGCCAGGGGTCATACCTGAGCCCCTCCAGAAAAGCTGCAAAGGCAGCATAAAGGAGAATAGGAGACTCAGAGATCTACTGGGAAGTCCACAGTGGATTGGAGGTATGCAATATGGAGCTACAGAGCTGGAATGGTTGTGTGGATTGTGCACTGCACATGGGCCTGGCTAGGTGGGTGAGTGGGCTAAAAGCCAACTTCACCGTGCTCATAGAGTCTTGACTAAGCATGAAATAGCATTGGCCCAGAGGGGCTTCTTTCTTAATTGGCGTGCACAGCCCATATGTGAGCCTGGCAGAGGCCTAATATTCAGCAGGTTTCCTCAAGGTTATTGCCTTCAGCTTTTGAAGGAGAAAAGCACTTGCCTTTAGGTTTCTCTCCTTCATCTTCTGAATTGGCCTGGAACAGGGATCTGCACAGCTGCATCCTGCCCAGGCTAGTTTTGGGGAGTGCTGGTCCAGACCATGGCCCGCCTTCCACGCTCAACTGCTATGGCTCTCTGGTGCCCCTTGCTGGTCATTATTTTGTGACCAGACCTTGCCTGGGAGTGGAGGGGTCCAGAGCTGGTAAAATGCCCCCTTTAAGTCCAGGGCTTTTCCCTCCTCTGTCCCCTAGAAGTTGTAAGGATCCCTTGGTAGTGGAGGCTACTTACCGGAAGCATATTGCCAGTAGATGAGCCACAAAGTAGGCCCCTTCACACACGGAGACGGCAGCTCCTATAAATCTATGATGGAGACAGGTGATTCTTCCTTTGTTTTCCTGTGGTCATTCTTCTCACAGCATCTTAGCCTCTTGGGCATCTAAAGACTACTAACTTACTTAATCCTGTCACCCAACCAGCAACCCTCATGAGCTGTCTATATGCCAGGGCCTGCACTGGGTTGGTTTGTGGTGGTGGAGGGGGTTGGGGTCTAGGGCCCACAGATAGTTGAGGAGGAAACTGCAGGCCAGCAGGAAAGACCACTTTGACCACAGCATCTCTTTGTGGACACTGGCAGGCAAGCCCTTCTACCCACTGCCCGATTGTGAAAGCCTTACAGTTGGATCCATTCCTGAACATTTTACTTCTCCCTCTTGTCTCACCATACAACAAATTCACCAGGAGAAGCTGATAACTTTACTTAAATAGCCTTAGAATTGATTCCATTCTCTCTGGCCTCATCTGTATTGCCTGAGTTTGGACATTGCCCCCTGGACACCTGTACCACTTTCCCCCTTTTGGCCTCCCTGACTCCCTGGTCCTCATCTCCTGTCACTTGGCCCTCCACTCTGTCACCGCCAGGATGCCCCAGGGGGGCTCCTTCTGATACTTGAATCTGATCATATTTCTCCCAATCTAGAGTTTTTAAATGCTTCCTCATGCTCCAAGTGTAGTCCAGGGACCCTCCAATCAGAATCCTGGGGAATATGTAAAATCATAGATTCCTGGGCCAGTTCCAGACTTTCTATATCAGAATCTTTGGGACTGGTACTTACATTTTTTTTCTTTAATTGGAGCCTATCTCTGGCTTGTAGAATTGAAATTTCTTAGCATGTCTCTTAAAGCCCTACATGAGCTTCCATATTCCTTTCACTACACAGGAAGCCTATCAGGTGCCACAGGGCCATAGGTGGATCTCTCTTGGAAGGACTCATCCTTCCTCCTCTTGTCTGTCTAGTGGTCTCTCGCTTCTTCATGTTGTACTGTGTGACTAGAGCCACCAGTTTGTGAACTCCCTTAGGTAGTTCCCTCTCTAATTCTTTATGTAGCCCACGCCCACTCTGGGAAAAGCTTATTGTTAAGCAATCCATGGACTTGCATTGGAGTAAATGAATGAGTGAGGGGAGATGCTACCTTGCAGGGAAAGGTGACTTGGGAGTCAGGGTTTTCTTGGGGCCCTGGGAATCGCCCCTGCTACTAATCAGCTATGTGACCATGGGTAAGGGGCTTGGCCGCTCTGTGACTCAGTTTTCTCAGTTGTAAACTGAAAGTAATTATAGTGTTTCAACAATAAATTGTTATAAGGACTAAATGAGTTTATTTTTGTAAAGTCCTTCAGATGTGCTTGGCACATAATGCTCATTATATACATGTTAGTCTCTCTCTTTCTCTCTCTCATCCTTTCTCCCTTTCATCATTTCGTACTTAATCTTTAATTTCTCCCACTCTCTCTATGATTCCAGTGTCTTCCTAACTCTTACTCCTTAGCTTTTAAATGGTAATAGCCTTTAGCCAATAGTGTGGTCACTATTTTTGGATAAGTGTGAGGAAGGCAGTGAAGAGAAGGAGGAAGTGCCTTATGGAAAGAAGGAAGATGGGAGAGGAAGCAAGTATGGAAAGAAGTGGAGAAGAACAAAGGGAAAGCTAATGACAGATCAGTTCTTACTGGTATCTGCTTTTGCCCATGACCCCTGCTTGGTCCTGGGGACACAGAGAAGGCAGTGACAGTCATACGTGGTTATGTGCTACAATCCATGAATGCTCCAAGTATGAGGGAACAGAGTGTCAGGAGTCCAAGATCTGTAGTGGGGAGATCATATGTGTGTAAGGGAATATGGGAGGAAGAAGGGGTTAAAGGAGGGAGGGAGGCAGGACATTGTACATTTGGATGGCTTTTGAGGAATTAGTAGGCATGCGTGTAGGAGGGATGGGCAAGGTTGGCTGTGAGTGCCAATTCCATGAGGTTGGAGAGCAGGGCATGTATGGAATATATAAAGCAGTTCACAGTGAGGTGAGGGGACCTGCTGGTGGAAATAACGTTTTCTAGGACTGGATCACAGAGTGACCAGATGGGCAGAGTGTCCCCTCAAGACAGGCAGAAGAGTCAGGAAGAGGCAGGGTGATAGGGAGAAAGCAGTCAACATTAAGTGGACACAGACCTGACCTGTTACAGTAGGATGATAACCCCCAGGTCTTACCCAAAGTGATGTTTGTGGGTGAACTAGGCAAACATATAGAGAGGAAGAAGGCCCAGGCCTGCTTCTGGATTCTAGGGAGACAGGGTATAGCAGCTGGGGCAGGCTAAGTAATACACGGAGAATGCTCAGAGCAAGAAGTCACTTCTAGCCAGCTGGGCAAGTGTCCCAGAGCAGAATGCCAGGAAGAAATGTCAGGCTTTGGCAATATCAAAGTGGTTGGAAAGGCACCCAGGGTGCTCACTCCACAGGATGAGCAGAGACTTAGAGGTGATGTGATATGGGTGAGTTTGGGAAAGAGTCAGAAGCTCCTGGGGCATAAACTGAGTGACAAGGAATAAAGTGGATGTCAGAAGATGACAAAGGAGTGTGGACTGGAGGCTGTGGCAACCCTTACAGGTCATCAGAGAGACCTGTGTTTCTACGTGGCTGATGTTTTGGCTGTGTGGGATGCACTTGGAGGTTGGAATGTGGTTGAAAGGTGGTGGGTGTGATCCACCTGGCACACCAAAGAGCTTGTCTGAGACACGGGGATCCTTAGGATGCAGACGAGGCCACCATGATGAGGATGGACAGGGGGAGGGAGAGTAGCGGAGAGAAGGATGTAGCCTGGTGATCCCATAGGCAGACAGGGCTTCCTGTGTTTCTCAGGATTGTGCAACTGAGAAACTGGGTGGTCATAGCCGACAGAGACACTAGGCTTTCTTCCCACTCTGGGACACCACTGCATAGTGACCTCCCTCCCACCAGGGGGCATTTGCAAAGGCAGCTGGTAGAAAAGAAAGAACAGGGGCTGGGGAACTAAATGAACTGGGCTGATGAGTATGCGCCCTGCTCATACTTATGTGGGCTGAGCTGCTTACTCCTGCTGAATGTTCTCTTCTGCAAATCTAGAACAATATTCACTTCTACAATGCTGTCAGAGTTAACACAGAACACAATGTCAGAGTTAACACAGAACACAATGTAAATAAAATATTTAACTGTGCTTGGCATGGAAATGGGTTCAAACTTATGGCCCTTTGAGCTGATTCCTCTCTTTCTAAAATAAGATCTTAGTCAATATTTGCTGAATAAAGGATTTATTGAAGAGATAAATGGGTAGGTAGATGTTTGAGTGGGTGGATGGATGGGTGGGTGGATGAATAGATGAGAGGTTGTATGGGTAGGTGGACGGATGATAGGATAATTGGTTAATTTATGGGATTGTCTGTCTAAAGCTCTTCCAAAGCAGGAAATATCCTAAGGCCTCCTCCACTCTCTTCACATCAGGATAGGATGGACTTAATATGTGAAAAGGCCGGCTGCCCTGATTTAGTCTGAGCAAATAGACTTAGGGTGAGGTGGAACAGAATATGCAGGCAGGGAGGGACACGTTCACATGTACTCACAGCAGGTAGAAAGCCAGGCTTTTGAACTGCCCCTGAAAGAAGGTCTCAGTGCCCACGCTGATCAACACTAAGAGGGGAAGAAGAAAGGAGAGAATGGCTCAGGTTCTCCAGCCATAGCACTTCTCCGAGGAGGGCTTCGTGGCCATGGAGTGAGCCTTCTACCTGGGGATGGAGGCACAAGGTGTATGGCACAAGGATTGGTGGCTGGGAAGATACAAGAAAGCAGAGGCCTTCTGAATTGGTTTCTAAAAACAGGAGTAGTTATAGGCAATACCCTAGAGGTCTTTTTGTATAGTCTTTCCAGAGCAACGACTCTATCCTTCTCTGCATGCATTAGTCATGCCGCTACACCTGAGTGCCCCCAAAGACAGCCCATGCTAACAGACCACCAAATGCTCTGCTCCACAGCTGTCTATGTGTCTTGGCCTCAAGGGCTCTCACTACCCTGCAGGCCCACACCCATGTGTACTGTGTGTCTGGGCTTCAGTGCTTGGCTATGGGTGGGACCTGCCTGTTCTTGCTGTTTCCATGACTTTTTTCACTTGCTGATTTGGCAGCTGCATCACTCACCTTTGGCTCGTTGCTTTTGACCCAGTGCTGATTAAGCCCATGGGGTTTTCCCCTGACATGGGATGCTGCTCGACCTCATCTCTCTTCCTGCCCTTTCTTGGCAGTTGATGCTCAAATGCTTGTGCTCAAACACTTGACTTTCCATTTGTCCAGGGTAAATTTTGTCTTGGACCAACCTTTCCAGACTTGCTGGCTCCCTGTCATCTCCTCACAGGGATGTCCTTGCTCTCACAGTTTTTTACTCAACCAGCTGTGGCTCTGACCCCATCCACTCACGGTTAGAAACATTCCACAGACAGCACTCAGATGTCCCAGGAGACCTTTTTCCAGGACCATGTTGGCCCACTAATCAGACTTATTTCTGGCCCTAATCGATCACACTCAAGTATCCTGCATTTCTCTCTTTGGGCTCAGACGACACACCCTGTTATTTGCCATTGTGGCTTCACTTTGTCTTCTCAGAAAGTCAAAAATGTCAGGCTGGACTGTTGAATTTGGCTATGAGTGGTCCTTCATCTCTGCTACTCATGGGCTGTTTCCCTGAGCCTGATGCCTCTCTTCTCTGGCAGAGATACTGTATAAGCATCTAGTTGTGGATGACCTGAGCCCTTTGTCCACTGCAGAAATGCTGCATCCTAAAACAGTGTGGAACCCCTCACATCTGGGGGGATTGTGGAAGTGCTGCAGGGTGAAGGGGACAGAGCTCTTTGATTCTTAGTGATAGAGGCTTTCAGCTCTCCCCTGTGCTTGAGAGCGGTGGAGGACACTGTGTCTCTGTCCTCTGTAGGTACCAACTGCTCACTGGTTCATCCCAAGTCAGGGGCCAGGGATGCAAGTCAGCCACACACCCCTCCTCAGTGTCAGTTCAGCCTGTAGAGCACTTAATAGTTTACACACAATGGTCACACACATCCTGGCTCCTCATGGCAGCTCTGTGACACAGGAGTTCAATCCTCCGCATTTTACAGGGAGGAAAATAAGGCTCAGCGACTTGGTGTTGTTCTTATAGGAACACACATATGCCAGTATGTAAAGGACCCCAGGTGTTGGGCAGTTTCCTGTTTTTCACTGTCTACTAGTGTATGTCTATGTTGTGTGTGGTGGTTTGTGTATGTGTGTGTGAGTGTGTGTTGTAGGCAACTGCTCATTTAATTTGCAGTATGTATCCTGTCCTGTTCTCAACACTTAACTTTTATTAACTCATTTAAATATCACAATGGTCCTGTGTGAAAGCACTGTGCTATCCTCGTTTTACAGAGGAGGAAACGGAAGTACAAAGAGTGTAAGCAAAACAAATAAACCAACCAACTGTGGATACCTAGGTCAGATCCTGCATTTCAGTCTCACATTTGCTAGTTAACAGCTGAGTCACTCAATCTCTCTGAGCCTCAGTTTCCTCATTATCAATAAGCTAATTGACACCAAGCACATCACAGTTGCTCAATGAAGTGTGTGGTAATTTTTGGCAGGGGCTTTATTCACATCATAGTCTTTGTAGATTTGCATGGGCTTGTGGTGGACGACCAGCAGGTGGCAGGAAAGGTTCTTGGGAACTCGGGCCCCTTTCCCTGACTTGTATTCAGGTGGCGTGTGGAAAGCTGTCAAGAAACTTTTTGACTGATACAAAGGGTCAATAGTTAAAGGAGAATTGGAGGAACTCTCTAGAGCCAGGGCTGGTTTGCAGTTAAAAGAAAATCAAAGTAACAATAGAGTAATGAAATAGCTAGGTTGGAATTCCAGTTCTGTGTGTCTTGATAATATGGGTAAGTACTTAACCCATCTGAGTTGGGGTTTTCATCTGTGGAATAGGGAAAATAAGTTATACCTCACAGAGTTGTTGCTTGGATCGGAGAAAAGTGACCAGTCTGAAATGCAGGTTTTTCTAACTGTGAGTGTCAGGTGGCCAGTATAGATGAGCTCCTTCCTTACTCAGGCCCTGGCAGCTTTCTCAAGCTCCAGCTAGCCCATTTTGCACGAAGGGAAATGGTATTACCATGCAAAAGCTCTCAAACAACTGCAACCATGCTGGAAACTGCAAGCCCAGGGACAGAGGGGTGCCCTTTGGCTAGAAGAGGAAGGAAGGGCAATGGAGGCTGGGCTTGGGTCATCAGATGAGGAGATCCCTTAAGGGGATCCAGTGGGATTCTCATGGAAGTCCTAAGGCTCTTTGGGACTGGGGCCAAGGGTAACCTGATTTCCGCTTGGTCTTCCCAGTTATGGGGCTCATATTCTCAGAGGCAGACCATGTGATGTTGTGACAATGCAGACCACCATGAAGTCCTTTCTTCTGTTCCCTGCATCTATCTGCTTTTAGCCTCAACCCACAATCCTCCCTCTGTCCTGGAGCTATCTGGCTACACTCCTTGGTGTCTCCTGGCAGCTCTTCCTAGACTGTGCTTTCATCTAGTCTTCTGTGGCTTCCCATTGGGGTGATTTGGGGTCAAGCCCAACAAGTGGGCTTGAGTCAGGCATCAGGCTCCTATCTAGGATTTGCTTGGTTTAGGGGGAGAGATGTGATATGGACTGAGAGAAAAATAGCGACTCAGGCTGTGAGAGAGGTTCACCTAAGTGCTCTGGGGGCCAGAGAGAGAAGGGCCATTCTAGGGGATTATCAGGAAAGATTTTATACAGATTGAAGCAAAGTTGACTGGGAAAGCAGGCAGAAAATGTATGTGCAAGTGGAGGGGCAAAACACTACAGAAAGACCCTCCTTGCAATCATAACAACAAGTTATTTCTTTTGGAGCAGGAGCATATAGAAGGGGCATGGGCAGTAACTGTGGACTGGGGCCAGAACTGTAGGTCTTTAAATACCAGACCCCTACCAGGCAGTGTAGCCTTGAATGTTTTGAGGCAGCTGAGTGACATATTCAGATTGACACTTCAGAAAGCTTCCTGACCTCAGGCAGAAGGGATAGGAGGCTTTGGTGATATTTGGTTAAGATTGCCTGGCAGACATGAGGTACTGGCTGAGGTACAGGACTCTGCTCAGAGTGCTCCTGGCCTCCCCCTCTTCCAGTTTTTTTGTTGGTCTGGCTTGAAGCAAAGTTCTGATTGGGGCTTCTGATGGTGTGCCCAGGTGACACTGTTTACCTCTTTGCAGTTCAGGGTGCCCAGGAGAGGGGAGAGTTGCTCTTTCTGGGGGCCCAGACAAGGTTTCTGAGGCACAGAGGAGAAAGGCACGCCCTGTTATCACATGATAGTCTTTCACCTTTTTCTGGGGAGTGGAAGCAGAGGTGTGAGATGGTCACAGGTGACCAGAGGCATTTGGGTTTAGAAGCTCCCTGGGTGTGCCAGCTCAGCTGCCTCTCCAGAGGTCTCACCACATGCCATACATTGGAGTAGCTTGACTGGAATCTCTGCCTTTACAGAGCTCTAGTTCAGTATTAGATGGGTGGCCTTCATCAACAACTCACTCCAACAAATGACACTGAGGTCTTTGCCCAGAGGTCAGCATGAAGTCAGAAGAGCTGACAATTTGACATGAACACAGGGAGACAAATGTCATACATGTCCAAAGAATCAGAGTTTCATTATAAAAAATTCTCTAGGGGCAAGAAAGACTTGTCCCCAGAACACTCTGAATCTCATCTGTGTTATCTCCGAGCTGCAGGTGGGAGAGGTGCTGGCAGATAAGTGCTATACTGCTTTTACATTGCTGATAAGTGTCCTGTCATTCTATCCCTCCTCATTATCTATCCCTTGGAATCTCATTACCCCTTGTCCCAGCCCAATAGAGCCACATGACAAGACCACCCCAGCACAGTCATTTGCACCCCTCTATCTCATGTCCCTGCACGGTCCCCAGGGAGGCTTCTTGCATGGCGCAGGTTAGAGCCAGGTCTTCCTCCTCAAGAATTTGTGGACAAACCTGGCTTCCCCATCATGTCCCCTTCCCTTTGGTTTTTGTCTCTCCACTCTGGGCTGGGTCTGACCCTCTCACAGTATTTTCTTCACAGGGTTTTCTTCCGAGTTGCCTCCTTGAACTATGTTCTAGTTCAGGCTTAGCAGGATCTGAGATTCTGGACCAAGGCTGTGGTATAGATCTGGGGAAGGCAGCTACTTTCTGAGAATCTTCTGGGCATCCTGAAACTCTGGTCCCAGAGTGTGGGTGAACGAAAGGTAGGGGGTTACTGTGCTGTATTAGATAAAATGTGAGACTTGATCAGAAAGTATAGTGTGGCATTTAGTAATCTCCAATAACTCTCACAAATCTGTTTGGGGACAATTTCCCAAAAATGAGAGAGTCCACTCAATCTCTATTAGAGCCATAGACTAAAGCTGACTAGTGAAGTCATCAATTTTGTATGGTCCTGTAGAAGTCCTTGTGGTAAATTGCAGTGATTCCCCCAAACCTTCACCCCTTTGGGTTTCTATACTCTTTATGTGACTTCACAGTGAAGCCTGTGTCTTCAACCCTTGAATCTGGGCTCAGCAATGTGACTTGCTTTGGGCACTATGCAAGCACAGATGTGAAATCTGTGAACTGGTATGTTCTCTTGTGCCTCTGCCATTATTATGGGCACATGCCAGAGCCAGCCTGCTGGAGTATAAGGGACACAGAATGCAGAATGGCCTATTTCATTTTAGCCAAGGCCAGTCTAGATAAGCCAACAGCCCCCAGATAGGTAAGCACACCCAACAAACATTAGCAGAGCTGCCTAGCCTCCTTCCTCGGGTGTGTAAATAAAAGCTTATTGCTGTATGCCATAAGGTTTTCAGATGTTACACATCATTATTTTGGCAATAGATAACTGACATATCCACTTTTAAAACAGCTTTATTGAAGTATAATTGATATCTAACAAACTGTACCTATATAACGTATGCAAGTTGATAAGTATTGACATATGTATATAGCCAGGAAAGCATCACTACAATCAAGATAATGAATGTATGTATTCTAGTATCTTTGTAATACTACCCTCTTACCCTTTCATCTGCCTCCAGGCAACCACCAACCTACATTCTGTCACTAGAGATTAGTTCTCATTTCCTAGAAATGAATATAAATGGTATCATATAATATGTACTCTTTTTTGGCTGTCTACTTTCATTCAGCATGATTATTTTAAGATTCATCCATGTTGTAGCATGTTTTAGTTGTCATGTTTTTCTATTGCTAAGTAATAGGGATATACCTCAATTAGTTTATAATCCATCTGTTGATGGGTACTTGAGTTGTTTCTAATTTGGGCTATTACAAATAGAGATGCTCTGAACATTCATGTACAATATTTGCATGAACTATTTTTTCTTTTCTCTTGGGTAAATACCTAGGAGTGGAATGATTGGATTATACGGTAGGTTTAGGTTTAATTTTTTAAGAAAATTTTAAGCCATTTCCAAAGTTAGTGTACCATTTTACATCTTCATCAGTATTGTATGAAAGTTCCACATCCTTTCCAACACTTCAGCATTTGGCATGGTGAGTCTTTATACTTTTAATCATTCTGAAAGCATGTAGCAGTATCTCATTGTGGTTTTGATGGGCATTTTCATAACTTATGACATGAAACATTTTCATGTGCTTATTTGCCATAGTTTCTTTGTTGACTTGTTTTTTTCATCCTCTTAAAATTATATTTTGAAGAGTAAAGTTTTTAAATTTTGATGGTGTGCAATTTATCAAGTTGTGCTATAGATTGAAATTTGGCATCGTATCTAAGAAATCTCTGCCTAACCCATCACCAAGTTTTTATTCAACTGTCTAGGAGTTTCATAGCTTTAGTTTTTACATTTAGGTCTATGATCCATTTTGAGCCTTTTTTTTTTTTTTTGGTATGTGGTACAAAATACAGATAGAATTTCATTTTTTGATAAGTGGATGTTCAGTTGTTCTGTACCGTTTGTTGAGAAAGTTATCCTTTTTACACAAAATTGCCTTTGTATTTAAGTCAAAATTCTGTTGTTCATATGTCTAGGTCTATTTCTGGGCTCTGTTGTGTACCATTAATCAATTTGTCTTTGTGTCAAAACTGCATTGTCTTGAATTCTATAATAATAACTTTATAATAAGTCTTAAAATCAGGTAGTGTTAAAATTTAACTTTGTTCTTTGTTGAAAAAGTTGTTTTGGTTATATTATGGATTTTGCATTTCTAGGCAAATTTTAGAAACAGCCTGTCAATTTTTAGAAAAAAAATTCCCACTAGGATTTGACTGAGATTGCATTCAGACTACAGGGCAATTTTGAGGGGAGAATTGATATCTCAATGATATTGAACCTTTTGACCCATGAACAAAATATATTTTTATGTATTTAAGTCTTCTTTACTATCTCTCAGCAATATTTTTTGTTTCCAGTGTATATGTTTTTGTCAGATTTATCTCATAATATTTTATATTTTTATGCAATTATGGATTATAATAAAAATTTATTTTTTCTAATTACTTTTTGCTAATATATAGAAATACAATTAATTGTTTATAGTGATCTTGTGTTCTGCAATCTTGCAAAAACCCTTTATTAGTTCTAGGAGCTTTACTGGTATATAGCATCAGCTTTTCCAAGACAATCATGTCATCTGTGAATAACAAGTTTTTCTTCTTTCTTGCCAGTCTGTTTGCATTCTGTTTCTTTTTTTGTTTGCCTTATTAAACTGGCTAGAACCTCTGGTATAATGCTGAATAGAAATGATGAGAGTAGACATTCTTGTTTTGTTACCAATTTTAGGAGAAAAGTGTTTAATGTTTTACTATTAAGAAGCTGTAGGCTTTTTGTAGATGCTCTTTTTAGACTGATGGCATTTCTATTACTAATTTGATGATAGTTTTTATCATGAAATAATAAATTTTATTAAATGTTTTTTTCTGTACCTATTTAGAGAGTAATATGGCTTTTCTTTTTAGTTTGTTAATATGGTCAGTTATATTAATTTATTTTCAAATATTAAAGAACCTGGCAATTCTGAGATAAACTCTATAATATATTATCATTTTTATATATTTTTATTTTAATTACTAAAGTTTGGTTTAGAATTTTTCTGTCTATGTTGATGGGTAATACTAGTTTTCTTGTGATGTCTGTCGAGTTTTGCTACTGGAGTAATGCTAGTTTTGTAGAATGAGTTGAGAAACATTCCTACCTTTTCAAATTTCTTGAAAGGTTGTATAGAATAGATATTATTTCTTTCTTGAATGTTATAGAATTCACCTGTGAAACCATCTGGACTGATACACTACTTTTTGGTGATGACTTTGTTTACATGTAAGGACTCTGAAGACTTGAAGGGTTCACTGATACTATTGAGAATATTGCCTCCGGCACAGAATGGCTTTCTACTTATGAGGACCCATGGGGAGTATTCCTTCTATGTCTTGATTTTAGGCCAAGATATTTGCTTCTTATTCCATTTTGCATTCAAAGAGAATACAACTGCTCATTCTTCCACATGGCAGCTTTCCCAGTGCCAGGAAACAATGACCATGCCTCCAGGTGTTCTCTCTCCATGCCACACAGGTTATGTTTCTTCATTTGACCTACCTTCCTTATGGAAAGCTAGAAAGGCTCAAGGAAAAGCCCCAAGAGAACTGCTTCTCCCCAATGTCGGTCACTTGTATTTGACTTCATTCCTTTTTGATAATAACCTGCTCCAGATGGTTAAGGTCAACTTTAAAAGAACTGTCAGCCCATGTAAAATAAAATGAGGCTACCATATTTCTTTTTGTTAGTATAGAAATCCTTCCTACAAGTGGTATAGAAATAAACAAGTTCCTGTGGGTTGATCTTAATGACCCAAGCTCAAAATATGACAGGAAATGTTACTCAGTGTAAGACCTTTCACAGTGTAGCCTCTCCTCCCTTTCCTGCTTAAAGGTCATATATTGCCTTGTTCCTTTCCTCTGATCTCCCTTCTTTGTCCATCCTGCGAGAAGAACCCTTCACTCATGCCGTGTAGTTCCTGTGTTCTGTGTGTTCCTATAAAATAAACCAGAATGAATGAGAATCTATGTACCAGACATTTTCCTGCTTTAGTTATTGTTTCATTGAGTGTTCACAACCCCAAAGGGTAAATACAGTTGTTATCTCCATTTCATAGTTGAGAAAATTGATGTTTAAAGTGGTTAGGTAACATGCCTAAGGTCGAGAAGAACACAAATTCCTTCTCCCAAAAGCTATAGATTAGTGCTTGATGCCAAGATGTATATTTTCTAGCTTATCTCTCTGGTCAGACCACGTGCTTCTCTAGGCAGTGGTCACGCCAACCTAATATATGTATGTACATTGTACAATGTGGGAACTCTGCAACTGTTTGCTGAATAAATGAATCCTAAGTGGAGTAAGAGATTTCTTGTTCTTAATCTAAGAAAGAGAATATAGACACAAAGAAGTAAAGAAGAAATGCTTGAACCAAATTATATTATCTGTCTGTGGTAGGAGGATAGGTATTCTATTTACTTATTAGGAAAATCAGATTGTAAAAGGAAAAGAGTCAACATCCACTTGGAGGATATGAGAATAATGTGGATAATAAATCCACCTGTGATGTGTTAGAGTGCATGAAGATTCTATGTCAGGAGATGGCCACAGGGATGTATATTTAAGAAGGGTAGAAATTAGCGTAGAGAGCCCAAGATGGTTGCCTCAGAAGCATTAGTTTCTGAAGGCTTTGAATAGGGCTAAGGTCAAACTATGCATTGGCTGTACTCTTTAAAAAAATAATGAGAACATCTGTGTTTAAAGGATTGTTTTGTCCTAGTCTATATTAATAAGCCAACTCTCCATTTTGAAGAGTGTGGCAAGAATAGGGCTGCTGGGAATATGGCTCTGTCCTTAATGTAGAGGAGAGGTTAATGGGTCAAAAACTGGAACAAAACAAACTCCTAAGTGATCCCAGGTTGATCCCAAGTAATTGATTTAAGGGAAATAGCACATTACCCTGACAAAGCAAGACTTGCTCAAAATGGCCTTGTCTTAATCCCAGCTCATATCCTAGTTGGCTGTGTGGTGCCTTTCTCTCTGGAACTGTGTACCTATAGGCTCCAAAGTTTCCACCTATCATTGTTCTGTGAGTGGGCAGACTGGAACTCCAAGCCTCAGTTTTCCCCTACATATAATGTGGATGAGGATGACCATGATAGTGCTGCAAAGGGTAGTTATGAGGATGAAATGAGATACTACATTTGAAACATGCAGCAAAGTTTGACTCACAGTAAGTATTCAAATAATAATGTTCATTGTCAGTTATTATACCTAGACCAGAGACTGGAAGTATTTTTTAAAAAGCCCTTGAGTATTGACAGCAAGGAACTCCAAATATGAGCTCCTTTGCTCTGAGGAAAATTGATAGGCCTTACAAAAAAGCCCAGAAACATTTTCTTGGCATCTTCTCTTTTGAAGAAGCCCATGTCCATCTATATGCAAAGACATAGCTGTGAGGAAAAGGCTTTCCCTCCAATGGTCAGGGCCTAGGGAAACAAGTCTGCCTTCTTTCTCTGCATCCCACAAAAGTCTGGAGCTCTCAAGGTGCCTCCTGTACCAGACACAGGGAACTCCTCTCATTCCCTTCCTTGCAGGCTTGGGGCAGGGCTGAGGAGTGGTGAGGATGTTCATGGAGATTTACACTTGGGGTTAAAGAGGACTGCAGAAATTCAAAGGGAAGCCAACCCTGCCTTCCCAGAACAGGCATGAGGTCCAATCCCCATGCACAGACCCTTTTCTCATTTTATAAGGGAGGAGCACCCTGGGTTGCTGTGCTCTCATCTCAGTTATAGCCCATTTTCCTAGGTCCCCTATCCAGATGGTTAGTCTGCAATGAGAATAACTCCCCTGGAGCCTGAGTCTCTAACTCAGGATGTCATGACTGTACTTTCAGATAGACCCAGTGAGGACCTGCTCTGAGGGGTGGACAGAAGGTATCCGGCATCTGCACAGGGAGTGCAGCACACTCATAATCTGTATGCAGTTACCCAGAATGTCTGCTTCTCTGGGTAGCTGCTGAGGCCACTTCTCAGTAACAGGCACTGAGAGGTCAGATATGTGCAAGCGTGCACACACGCGCGCGCGCACACACACACACACACACACACACATGCTTTCCCAGCCAGGGAGGTCATGCAAGTGAGTGAAGCCAGCTAAGTGTAAGACTATGGAGAGAAGTGGGTTTGTGATGACCTGGAAACCTTATGACAGATTTAAGGTGAGAAACTTTTTAATTTCAGAAACATCTCTAGCTGGGTGCAGTCTATCCATGGCCTGTTTATTTCTATTTAGTTGTAGCAATGCTCTATTTGTGTCCATTCTGTGGTGTTGGGCTGGACAGCATGGCCTGTGGGACCACTGGACATCCTAATGATGCTTTATCCAGAGGGGGCTGGGTAGAGAGGGGAAGATGAGCTCAGCCAGCAACTGTGGGCTTTGCCATCCTGGTGAAGTTTTCTGGGGCCTTGTACCTTTGGAGCTTCTAACAACCACAGATCCTGTCTGCATAGGGGAAGGAGGAGGCCAGTGGGAAGAAGGAGGGGAAGGAGAAGGAGGATGGGACCTGCCTGGTCCTTATAGGTGACTCTCTGGGCGACTCTGGATTACATACTATTCCTAGATTTTGTAGAACCACACTTGTCTCCACAGTGGGATCAGGGGCAACAGTACATCTCCCAAAGATTCTGCAAATTAACAGCCTCTATCTCAAGCCTTATTTCCTTTCTAGCAGTGATACCCCTGTAAATGAGGCCTGGACTTCTAAACAGAGATTTCAACAAAAATGAGGCTTAAGGGAACAGGAATTTGCAAATCTGACACACTGGAAACAGGCCAGGAGTTCAGTGATGCTGGAAAAAACTCGAAATATGCCCAAGAGCACCAAAGTCCCTCTCTAGCTTTCTACTTGCTCCCAACACTTTAGAAAGACCCAGCAAGATTATTGGAAAGTCTGGCCATTAGGAGGTAACTTGTGGTCGGTTTTTAGCCTGGATCCTATATCGAAACCAAGTGAGAGGCCCATCCTCAGCAATAACAGCCCCTCCACCCCCTGTACAGAGATAAAGGTTGTGGTCAAGAGGAACAGTTGCGTGTGTGTGTGCATGTGCATGTGTGTGTATGTGTGTGTGTGTGTGTGTGTGTGTGTGTGTGTGTGTGTGGCTGCAGATCCTTCCACTAGCTAAGATAAATCAGACTTAAACTCTCTTTAGATAATCCATTATAAGAATAAACATATCTTAAAACAGTTTCTAGATAGAAGGCAGTCCTCATCTCTGGGTAGAGTGTGGTGGGGGGACTGTCACCATAACATCTGATAGCTGGAAATAGTGTGCATCCACGTTTGGAAACCAAGGCTTATAGGAGGGTAGGTGGAATCAATATCGACAATCATAAACCAGGATTTGAACCCAGACATGGAAACAGTACTTAGGGTGACCTTCCCCTCCCAAGATGGGTAGTTGGGGCCTTGGTTGTCATTCCCACACATGTAGGAGACAAAGTTCTTTTGACAGAGGCTGGAACTATCTTTCCCACCAGGTCATTTACTCAGGGCTTCCGACAGAGCAATTTCAGACCCTCCTGTTACCTGCTGGGTAGGGCTTTCTAGCCTGCAAAGCAGGGAGCTCTTTGGCCAGAATCCCAGCCTTTTTGAAAGTCAAGGGATCAAGGCTCTAGTCTGGCTGTTTCTCTGACCTGAAACATGACTTTGGGCAAGGTCACTGTCCCTATTTGAGATCCGATGTTCAATCTTGTAACAGGAGGGTGTGGGATTGGGCCGTCTTGAATAGCCCTTTCTGTACTAACTCAGGGCCTGCATGCTTCAGAGACCACTAGCCGGTTTACCAGTGAGACTGGCCTGGTGCCTGGGAATGACATGGGTCTCTTTAAACTCTGAAGCCTGTTATGGAGCTTCTTCCAAGAAGCTTTCATCCCCAGCTCCACCTAGCTATGGTCAGTTTGTGCATTCTTGATCCTCCAAAACACCTGGGCAGCAGGTCCAATTATCTCCATTACATGAACTAGAAAGTTCAATCCCTAGGGCCCAGGTGGTTCTCCCAAAGTCACACATTGGCAAGTGACAGGACTGGGGCTGGAAGCAGCACTAATTGAATCTGAGCTTGGGGCAATTTGCACCCACTAAGATCAATGCATATGATTTAGTCTAGTTGCAGGGAAGGACTTTCCTTCTTGTCCGTAAGAGACAATGGGGATCAGAGTTAATGGCTCAGAATACTGCCTACTTACTTCCTCCACACAGATCCTGGCCATGAGGGCATGGAACTAATGGTCAGGATTTGCAATAGGAAAGTGAGGAGGCAGCACTCAGGATTGTGGTCACACTGGTTCTGCTTCATTTGTCTACCTTCCTGACAAGTTAAACAGCCCCATTATCAGGCAGATGAGGAAGAGGAACCCACCACAGGGAATCATTTTCCCCCTAATCCCACAGTGCATTAAGGAAAGCTGGAGATCTCCATGACCAGCCTTCTAGCTCAGCCTGCCTGAGTGCTGGGAAGTCTCTCTCCATAAAATGAAGCCGTGGTCTGAGTAAAGCAAGATGTGCTCCGTTTTCATAACTCTACAGTGAGGCATCAGCCTTTTATGCTTTCATCTTCAACCTCCATCCCCATCTCACAACAGCCCTCCGGGAGGTGGGGCACATCCCCGCCCCCCCCCCCTCCTCATTTCTAAGATGAGGATGCTGAGGGCTCCCAAGATCACACAGATGGTAGGTTGTCAAACAGATTCGGCACCGGGCCCCCTGGTTCCCCATCCCAGGCTTACCCCACTGTACCAGCTGCTGCCCTGCAGAGCAGTGTTTCTTGGGGTCTTGGGAAGAAATGTGAAGGGCATTGTGGTCAGATGTGTCTGCCACCCAGCTTCCACCACTTGGGCAGCCTTGTCTGCTTTATTCAGTGTGCAGGGGGACTATAGGAGGGAGGCGGGGTCTTACCTGCAGCAGTGGTGATGCCTAGGAGCCGGCAGGTGTATTCCAGCCCAGTCCAGAATACCTGCAGCTTCATGATGCCAAGGGCAAGTGCAGGGTCTCAGTAGGGCAAGCAATAGAGGCTCTGGCCTGAGATGCTCTCAGAGGCTTCTGTGCAGTGGGAGGTTCTGGCTGCCGGCTCAGGGCCCCAGTGCCCCGGGGCCCTGCCTTCCCAAACCAGTCCTGGCCACCGCAGCCTGGCCGAGGTGTGAATAGGACTCACCTTCCTGGCTTGGCTGCCTGTGCCCTTGCCAGGCTCTCAGCTTAATCATTACCTTGGAAGAATGTCCCCACTACTCTGTGCAGCCAGGGCCTGACCTGCAGTCTCTGCAGTCCCAGTGGCCGCCTGAAATCAGGACTATTAGGGCTGCATTGGAGGCAGGCAGCCAGGATCTGGCAATTAACTGTTTCTGGCTGGGAGGAGGGAGCCTGCCCTCCTCCCTGGCCCTTCCTTACTGGGCAGCTCCAGGACAGTCACACCGACCTCAGGCTGGTGGGATCCGGAGAGTCAGTGTCTAGAGGTGACAGTAGGAATGCAGGTCTCTGTTTGTGCATATGTGTGAGAGAGGGATGTGTCTTTAAATCACCAGCAGAAACAACTTTTGAAGTGGATTCTGAGCTTCTTTTCTTTTGAATATAAGTGGATTAGAAAGCTTTTGAGTCTGTAGTAGGTTTGGACTCTGTGCAGGCCTATGCCATACAGGAATCTTCCTTTATTCCTGACATGCATTCTGACATGTGATAAGGGAATCACTATGATGCTTTGGGAGAGGCATTGCTGTGTCAATAATTAACTGATGACCTTGGAAAAACACAAAGGTATTTGGGAGCCTTAGTAACTTTTGCTGAAAATAAATGAGAAAGTATGGCTGGACTGGTGGTTCTCAAAAAATGTTCTGAGAGCTTCTCCAAGAAGCCCAGCCTCTAAAATTTGGCATTTGTGGGCTTTCACTAATTTCTAATGTACTAATTGATGTAAGAGAGTAAATGAAGTCAAGCTTTAGCTTTCCTTCCAGGCATTTTTCTGAAATCTTACCCCTTCACTCACATAGGATAGACAACAAACAAGAAAACAAATTAGGGAAACAAAACAAACAAAAGACAAATTCTAATCAAAGGGGAAAACTCAAAAACTCAGACATAATCTGTCTTGCTTATTTTTTATTTTTATTTTTTGGTGAGGGTTACATACATCCTCAGATAGTAAATAAATACTTTTTGCTATTAAAATTATTCTGATTAGATTGATTAATTTGATCGAGATTTCATAGCATTCCATAAAGACTGCCATTATTTTTTATCTCCTTCCAACCTCGAATGAGTTTAAGAACCTCTGTGTTCACATGATTTTTAAGAATAAGTGTAAAAATATATGATTTGACATGTTTATTTCTTGGGTTAGCTAACTGTGTTTGACAGCATACTGTGTTTATCAACTCCAAACTTTCAAATTGTTCACAGATCTTAACACCTAAACCCCCTCTCCCACATTTTGTGGCCTGGGTCTCTGCTGCACAGATGGAGCTGTCGGGGGCCAATTGTCAGCAGCCTGTGGCTCCACTTCCTGTAGGAAGCTGTTCTCTCTGAGTTCCTTGGGAATCTCTGGCTGGCCCCACAGTATCATTTGCTTCACCCTTGCTAATAGCAGCTGCTTTTGTTGTGTACCTGAATCCTGCAGGCTCTGAAAGCATGGAGCCCTTCCAGGTCTTGGGTGGTGGGGTCTGTTCAGCTCACCAGTCCTGGTTATAGTCTCCCCTCCCTAGCAACTTTGGTTTAGGAATAGTAGTGTGACTCAATTCTGGTCAAATAGCCCACAAGGTCATGTGTTGGTCACATATGAGAAAGTATCCCTTACTTTTAATAAGGGGCTTGAGGACAGGCTGTGCTCCTCCCTTTGGATTCCCCTGTGTTTGGAGGGGCAGCTATCCCAGAATAAGGGTGAGAAGGCAGAGACAAAGGGCATGACCAGTGCATGGAGTCTGCCCAATGAGATGGGGAGCAACACCAGACATTAGATGTGGTTATAGAGCTGCTAATTTACCTGTTCCTTATTGTTAAGCTGGTTGACTTAAGTTTCATTACAGCTGAATGCATTTCTTGGTGGGTGGTGCCTGAACTGAGTTCTGCCAAAGCCTTTTCCTCAGAAAGCTCTTTCCTATGCACTGTGCCCAAGATAGGAGGGGAGAGGGCAGGGGGAGACTGAAAACTAAAGAGGCTGAGGATTAGGGATGTTTTTTAACACCTGAGGGTGCTCCTACTTCACTTGCACTGCCCCTTAAGTGGATGGAAGAGGGCAGTGTGGGTCTGATGGTGGAAGGAGAGTAGGGCTCACTGCAAAAACAATGAGGAATCCCAGAAAAGGCCCCTTTTGAAGAACCGGCAAAAACTCTAGCAGAGTTCACAACTCCTCTTACTACCATTCAGTCATTTGTGGAGCTCTCTGGGGAAAGGAGACATCTGGCTGTGCAGACAAATTACTCAGACCTCTCAGAATTCAGAGACGAGATTGCCAAGAACCAGGGGCCAGACACCCTAAAATAGAAGCTGACTGAGTAGGTGGTGAAGCTCCCAGACATGCAAGTCTGACCTTGCAGTCACTAATGGGTCCAGGGGAAGAAGGGAGGGGCATTTCTTAGAGAAATTTGTGGATGCCCAGGAAGCTTGTAAAAAGCTGAGATGGGGGAAGGGTGGAAGGAAAAAGAGAGAACTGTGGATGGCTGCATGAAGAGGGTAGAAAAGCACTCTGAGTAACAAAAGAGGAGTCTCAGATTACAGCGGTACAGGAAGCAGGGTGCCAGGGGCCATGCTGCTCTAGACAGTGAGGGTGGCGTGGATGGATATTACACAGAGAAAGTACAATATCCATTTCTATTGCATCCTGAGGAGCCAAACTTACAATAGTGAGTAGAAGTTATGGGGGGAAACTGTTAGCTCAAAAAAGGGGAAGCAGTTTTAACAATCACCTCCCTATTGATAGAATGGGCTGTTGTGAGAGGTTGTGAGCTCCCAGGAGTTCTATAAATATATGGGGATGGGGGAGGGGGCTGGCACTGTGGGTAATTCTGATTGGATGACTCAGACCTGGGAGTCTGTGATTCTAGATGGTTAAGATTCCTGAAAGAATTCAGACAAGTTCTCTTAGAAGTGCCAGGGATACCACCTAGAAGACAAAGGAAGGGAACTCGGGTTTTCTACCATGGTCCCCTGATGCCAGGCCAGGGCAGAGAAGCAGTGTGGGGAGAGGAGAGAGGGGCAGGCTCAACTTGTAGTTAACAGTCCTGTGGCCTGGGACATCCCTTACTTTCTCTGAGTCTTTACCTCATCATCTGTAAAATGGTTTTATAAGGTGTCTTACTGAGTTAGAAATACTGTATCAAAAGTACCTGTTTAGAGCAGATACCAGGAAATGGGAGCTGATATTATAACTGAATACAGAAAACTGAGTGCAGTGTGGCTAATCCTATGTAGGTTTTGTTACTATAGGATTCCACCCATTGAGCCATAACATCCCAAATTGAGGGGCACAGCCCGGCCCCAACCTCATGGAGAACAAGGGCAAAGGGAATGCAGTTCTTTGGGATAACAGGGTTTACTCAGAGCTTTATTTACTATATTGTTTCATTTCGTAGTACACCATCCAGACAGAGTCTCTGTGCTATAGCCATAGGAAGGTAGGCTGACTCAATAAGTTTACTGTAATCCAAGCCACTTGGTAATAAAATACCCTGTCCCCAGGGCTGTAAAAACTAGTGATGTCAGTGACAATGATCATAATTAGTGTTTGCTCAACAATAACTGGATTCCAAGTACCATGCGAAATGCTAGATATACACCCCTATTCTTCTCTGTGTTCACATTTACAGATGAAGAAGCAGAGTCATACTTGGTTAAATGCATTTGTTCAAGCTCACACTAAATAGAAATGAGGGGACCGTGAGTCCAGCAGCCTCTGCTCTGCTCACTCTGTTGCACCCTTTCGTTTTCTAGGTGCCTCCATCATAAATCTGACCAGTAACAAGAGACCATCCCAGTAGCCCTGGGGCGGATTATTCAGGAGAACTTCAAGTAGAAACTGGGTGTTGGTTTTTCATAGCTCCTAGACCCAAGGAGGCAGTGGTGGACTCGGAGGAGCTCTCCACTGTCTTCTGATGGTGGTTCATGGAATGCATGCCCACAGAGAATGAGCTGCAGCTCTCTCTGGCCTTGCCTAGAGCTTCTGTGTGTTGCTATAAATGGATGCTTCACATACACTGCTTGCCTTATGGGATGGCCATAAATTGTGTACCATTAATAGCAGCACAAAAATTCCAGATGCCCAGGATGGCTTGAGAAGGCAGGAAAAGGTGAAATGTGGGTATATGCTAATCTTCATCTGTTTGGGGTGAGGAAACTTGAACAAAATAGTAGGAAGCTCATGGGCATAACTCAAAGCAAGTTCTGGGCCCTGGAAACAAATGCCTAGAGCTGATCTAAGCCTTTGGCCTTCGACCCCTCTGGATCCCCATATCACTTTACCCCTCGTCTCAGCGTATTCAGAAGAAAATGAAGACTCAGGCTTGTGCCCTCCAAACCCTCTGTGTTCCTCCTAACTGCACCTTCCCCCTCACCTGTTCTTTACTTCTAATGTGCTTTCAATCTCTGTCCTTGTATGTATCCTGGGACCAATGTCTTCCAACTTTTCCTTCCACTTCTTTCCTCTGCTCATCTATAGCCAAGAGCAAAGCTTTTTCTGCAAGATACTGCTTTCCTCTGCAAATCACAGTCTCCCCTCCCTTTACTATCTAGACTTTTGAAAGAGGCCTGAATTTATCACTCTCTCCCATTATTTCTTCATTTCTGTTCATTTGTTCCTTTACTAAAATGTGATTTCTACCTGCTTCCACATCACTGTGACCATGTTGGCCTGGCAGCTGACCACCAGATCCAGTGGCCTAATTTCTGTCCTCATTCAGCTTGTTTGGCTCCATTTCTTAGACTTTTTAGTATTCGAAACTGTTAACTGCTCCTTACTTCTAGAAATATCCCTGTGATATTATTCTCTGTTAATCATTCCACATTCATCGGGGCTTACAGTCTTTCTTTCTTCTGTGTGTCCTTTATTGACTCCTCTGTTTTTGTGATTTTTTTGTGGTGCTCTTGTGGTTGGCAGCCTCCGAATGGTTCCAATGATGCCCCCTCCCGGCATTCACACTTTGTGTGGTTTCCTCCCACATTGTACAGGGTTGGTCTGTGTGACTGCATATAGCAGAAGTGGTAGTATGTCAATTCCCATGTTAGGCTATAAAATACACTACCTTGGTCACTTTCTCTGAAGGGAAGCCAGTTGCCCTGTCTTGAGGGAACCTACCGAGAGGCCCATGTAGTGAGGAACTAACACTTTCTGCCAACAGCACCTATTTGTGTGAGCTCAAAGTGGATCCTCCCATCCCTGTTGAACTCAGATGACTGCAACCCCAGCTGAGAGCTTGACTACAATTTTACTAGAAACCTCAGCCAGACCCACCTAGCTAAGTTTATTTCAAGTTGCAAAGTTTTCAGGTAATCTGTTACTCAGAAATAGCTAACTAGTATATCATTTGTAACACTCTTTTCTTCACTCACTCTCTTTCTGGTTATTCTCTAAGTCCACGATTTGTGTATTACCAGTATGAGGCTCATTCCCAGTGAAACCCTTTGGTTCTAGCCCCCTTTCTTTAGCTACAGAGCTAAATTTCCACCTGTGTATTGAGCATCTGTTTCAAACTCCATATGTCCAGAATTGAACTTAAGCTCAATTCTTTTCCCTCCCTCCCTCCCCACCCTGAGTTTTACATCTTGGCTACTAGCCTAATTATTACCCTAGTCACCAAAGCTAGAAACAACAAAATTGATTTTGACTACCACATTTTGTGTGGTCTTCTTCTTTCTCCATTTCTGCCAATTCTATGTTATAATTGCATTTCATCTGCCTCGTTTTGCATGCTATCCCTAGGTTTCTTTGAGTTTAACCCTCACTATTTCTTGTTCAGATCACTAACACAATCAGACCTTCCAGCCTTCAATTTCACCCCTTCTCCAGTCAACCCTTCATAGTGTGCCTAAGTTGTTCTTTGGAGATCGCAGATCTTTACAAGTTACATGCAGCTAAATACTTTCAAAGATTTCCCACTGCCTAAAGAGGAAGGTCTGAATTCCTTAGCCTAGAATCCCAGGCCCTGTGTAATGTCCACCTCTCCACCTCTCCAGTCTTTATCTCTTCCCTTCTCTTTCTCCAGGTTGTCTGGGCTCTCAGACTCATCCCAACCAGATACATGCTTTCATGTTGCCTTACCTCCTGTTGTTCTCTCTAGTATCTTGTTTCCTTTTCCCGTGTTCTCTCTTCCTCATCACCATTATGCTTATTATTCAGAGTCCAGGTGAGTAGAACTTCCTTGTCCAGTTTTTTTTCAAACTTTTTATTTTTCAATTATTTATTCAAGTACAGTTGACATTAAATATTATTTTATATTAGTTTCAGGTGTATAACAAAGTGGTTAGACATCTATATAACTTATGAAGTGATTACCCCACCTCCCCTGATAAGTCTAGTTCCCCTCTGGCACCACAGTTTTTGATCAACACAGAATTAATTACCTCTCCTCCCAGCATCTCAGCATCCACCACGTTGTATATATTTGAATTCTCTAAGTTAGTGTTGGTCTCTCTGAACAGCTGGTACAATTAATGGACTCAGGGAGGGTGGAGCTTGAATAAATGATGGAGGTTTATCCAAGGAGATGCTTTATTTATATTTTAGTTCTTTGGGATCTATTTGCCCAAAACAGAAGAGTTAGGCAAAGCCACATATCCAATAGAGTAATGGGGAGCAGTGGATACATTTTCAGGCAAACTCATATTTGAACTCTGAGTTCAGTGTAATCAACATTTTCTCCCTTATGGTACAGGGGCTACCCAGAATCTGTGCAGGACCCATGTTAGTATATTGGCCTGTGTTAACAATTTTCTTGCATATCTTTAGCTCACAGAGAGGCAAAGCTGCCCAGGGTCCACCAAAGCATCCTGGGTTGGAATGGGGCAAGAGGGGCTGCCTAGCTGTTTGGGCCTGTCCCCCTACACCTCAGATAAGAGCTTTGGCTGCTGTAATTTTTCTACCCTGGTTCCAGTAGATGGGGTGATGCAATTGTCTTCAGGCCAGGTGATCTGGGGGCACAGAAACTTGCCTCTAAATGTCAGTGTGAGCTTGGACATGCTTCTTGGGCATTGATTTTTTTTGTTTGTTTATAATGTGGCAGTTGGATTTTTAAGATCCTTCTGAATCCCTGAGGCTGAAGTTTTTATAGCCCTGAACACCATTTCAATTAATGTACCTTGAGAGAGAAGACTGAGACGTAAGGGATTGCCATGTTTGGAAAGGGCCTGACACAGGCACAACCTGTTTGCTGAGCAAGCCTCATTGAACAGATGAGGTGCAGCTTGGTCTCTTGAGATGATCTGTCAAGACACAGATTTATGGTGTGTGGCCACAGGGGGTTTTAAACATTAAACACAGGAAAATTGGTCCTCTTGATGACCACATAATTCAGGATGTTTCCCTTTCTTAAGGTCAGCTCATTAGCAACTTAATTCCATTTGCAACCTTAATTCCCCTTTTCCATGTAAGGTACCACTCACAGGTCCTAGAAATTAAGACATGAACATTGTTGGGGGCATTATTCTGCCTGCTACACTGTCCATTCTCCCTTTGAATACTTTGACTCCCATAGACTATCAGGGTGGGGAACCTGAGCAGCGGAAGTTGGGGTATTTTACTTAGCTTTTCAAAGAATCCTCACAGGAAGAACTGCAACTGTAGGAAAAGTAGAAAGTAGTAGCCTTCAGACCAGTGGTTCTCAAAGAATGCTCCTCAATGGGACCCAGCAATCTGGGGTTTAATCAGCCCTGCAGGTAACTCTGATGAGATCCCTTGTTCCAGAATAGCTGTTCTCCCTGCCTCATTTTTGTTCTGAACTGATCCCTCGGGGTGGCTTTAGGCTGGCCATTCTTTGCACTGTGCTCAGCCATTGAGGGATGCTTCTTAAGCTGCCAGGGCTTCCAAGACACTTTGGAGCCTACCAGAGTGGAAGCTCAATTTCCTCTGAAGTCAGGCTGCTAATGCCCTGCAAAAGCAACATCACCCAGAAAATCGACCACGAGGAACTGAAAAGATTCTGGCAGAGTTTTCTGGGAAGCCAGCTGGGCTCACAGCTCAGACAGGGATGTGGGAAGTTAGGTCAGCAGGGGAGGAGTCTCTGAGACAGCTCTAGTGCAAGACACAGACTGGCCTGGGCTCCGGAGCACAGGCTGCAAGGTTCTCTGTGTGTATAGGTATTTGAAGGGCAGGTGAAACCACAGATCCTGACCCTAGAGAATGGTTTGGTTAGAACCTAGTGGGGTAACAAGCACCCAGGTGATGGGGTCCTTTGACCTTTCTGAAAAACCCAGCCTCACTCTTTCTATACTTGACTGCTCATAGAAATCACCTGGGGAGGATGCCCGATAATACCTCAGACCGCTTTAGTCAGAATATCTGTGGGAGGGACTGAGGCTCAGTACCTGTTTTAAAGCTAATGTGCCAGTAATGTAGAGAACCACTGACCCCAACTGCACATTAAAATCAAGTGGGAAACAAACAAGCTAAAAAAGAGCAGCTGCTAAGTGACATAAACCAGTCCCTGGGGAGGCCAGCTGGGCATTGCAGGAATTAGGAATCCTCAGGTGATTCCA
Organism: Eonycteris spelaea; assembly: GCA_003508835.1. Lineage (NCBI taxonomy): Eukaryota > Metazoa > Chordata > Mammalia > Chiroptera > Pteropodidae > Eonycteris > Eonycteris spelaea. The sequence continues at coordinate 43,236 of PUFA01000504.1, read as the reverse complement.
CTAAGGCGTAGCCAAGTTGAAACCCAGGTCTAATGGGAGCAGTATTGTCTCTTGCTGGCTGTGTGCAGTTTTTGAGCCTCAGCTTGGCCCATTGTCTGTAGGCTGGGGACCTCACTGTTTAATTGCGAGATGGAAAGCAAGATGGTTTAGCCTTGGTGCATGGCAGTGCTCGGTGAAGTTTCCTTTGCCCTCTGTTAAACTGGCTCTTATTTGTGTCCAGCAAGGAAACCTGTAGCAGAAGAAAGGCTTGGGCCCCAAATATATGAGACCTGGGAGGTATCCCTGAAATGACTGATACTGATCTGATGTTGGCTTTAGTCGGAGTTCTTTTTTCGGTTATCAATGAATGAAAATCTAGTACTCATATTTTGATGGATTGCAAAATGATTTCCCTCATTTTTCTTCTCTTCCTGCTCTGTTCTGTGTAATGTGTGGAAACTAAGGAACAGAAAATCTGACTACTCCTCAGAGGAAGGACTAGAGATTGCAAGCGTGACAACACACATACCTTCTGGGGAAAGAGGATGAAGTAGCAGTGTCTAGAAGCCCAGCTCCTAGGGCTTTTGGTTTCTTGATGGACAGCCAAGCCATCTCACAAGCTATTCTCTCTGCAGGTGTCAGCCCCAGGCTTCATTTCATGGCTACCAAAAATGACATACTGTTTTCCTTCAGCTATAGGCACCCAGAATATCATGTAATGTGGTTGATAAAGGGAGGGTTGGCAGGCTACTCAGGGTTTGGCTTCTTACTAGCTGTGTGATCCTAGGCAAGTTACTTTGTCTCTCTGGTCCTTGCTAGGTCACTTCATTTATTTTGAGCCAGTACAGATTTTAGTCTATAACCCTTAAGTATAAGAATTGCCACATTTTTTTTTAAAGTAGATAATCTGCTCCAGCTTCTAATGACTAAGCTGTCTAGTTGGAGAACATATCTCTCCACAGGGCTGACAAAAGTCTCAGGAGATTTAAATGGCCCAAACACCCAGAAGAGGCCCTCTGGCATTCATTCCACATTTTTTACCTTGAATTGTTTTGTTCGACCCATAGGATTCTTAAAAGCATGTGTTTCTGAATCACCTGTATCATGTCATGAGGCTGGTGGTAGAGTATAAGAATGGCCACACCCTTCACTTCTTCTTGTGTCCACACTCTTTGCAACCCCTTTCCTTCCCCTTGAATCTGGGCTAGCTTGTGCCTTGCTTTGGCCAATAGCACACGGTGGAAGTGAAGGTGGGCCAGCTGTGAGCCTCAAGTCCTCATATGCTTCTGCGCTTTCTCTTTCTTTCTGTTACTCTGACACCACCCAGCTACCACTGGAACAAGTCTAGGCCACTCTGCTGGAATATAGGAATAGAGAAAAACTGTTCCAGCTGAGGTCATCCCAGACTGCCTGACCCAGCAACAAAAGAGAAAGCCATGTAGCCAACCTGCAGAATTGCGAGATCAGAAGTGGTTGTGTTTTAAATCACTTAGTTTTAGGATGTTTTGTCAGCCAAAACTGACACAGGGACTTCTACCTCTGTGAGACTGCACAGAATAAGATATAGCTGCTGCTACTTGCTGAAAGAAATCCAACTCATGCCCAGACTCAGGAGAAATTCTCCTCCATGCTTGCTTCTGCAAATTTCCCAGCTCCCTCTCAACCTGGACCTCTTTAGCAAACTGAAGCCTGTGAAAATGACATCTTTTTATGGGTTCTGTGCACTTTTGGCTGTAGTCCTTGGAATGTGAGTCACAACAGAGCACAGAGAGTAGATGCCTTCTGTAGCCCCTACAGCAGGGAAAACAAAGTACCATCTCCAACGTAAAATGAGACTGATGCCTGCCAGGACCTAGTAAATGAGGATGAAATAATGTGTGTGGAATGATGAGCATGTTTGACTCCTCTCCTTTTAGGACTACCACAGCACAATGATATATTCATAATTCCACTGAAGAGAGTCTCATGTTGGAGCCCATACATTGGCATGGAAATGCTTTGTTCTTGCTAAATGGATCAGATAGACTCAAATGTCAGCTTCTTTCACCGGATTTGTCAGCAATCTCAAAATAAGTCATTTATTTAAGAACAGCAAGTACTGCTCTTAAAGGGCCTTCGTGGGAGTGTGAGGGTCACAAAGCCAACTAAAGGGATAGGCTTTGGGCATGCTTACCTTGTACAAACCCTGAGATTGCAAAACAAAACGAAAATTTCCTGAATAGGGGGATGAATTACTAGCCAATGACACAGATATCTTTGTTTTCAATCTCCACTTAGCTCTTGCTGAAGTCCCTAAAAGTGCTCCTCTATAAGAGTTCAAAATCTGACGATGTGTAAGTAACTTTAGCCAGGAAAGCACCTCCTTACCCATTGATTTTTCAGTCCACAGAGTGTCAGTGTATGAATTAGGTGGGCTATACATCTGTAGTGTAGGCCTCTGATTAGAACTTGCTTGGATTTTGACACATGCATTACACATGTAAATATGTCCTGCTCCAGGACACATGTTATGTATTAATTGAGGTTGAGATACATTGAGGATCAGATGTGGGAGACCAGGTGAGTCTAGCTGGGGACAGTTTACAGATCCTATATTATTTTCTGCTGTTCTTTATCCACCTGCCTTGGTTCCTGTCATTTTGAAAAGGAGCAATGGCCCATAAATATGAATGTGATGCCTGAGTGAACTGCCACTGCCCTTGCTCTTGCTGTCCTTCTCTGAGACTGGTTTGTGGTGGGTAGAAAAGTGCCAGGAATGACTCTTAGACTTCCTAGGTATGCACATGACACATTATCAGGCTTTCCAGACAGGCTGCCAGTCCCCTGTCATCTCTATTTCTATGGACAGAAACACAGAGGTAGTTTTATAAATTTGTTGAGATTACCTCTGACAATTCCTTAAATCGTCCATGAGATATTGAGCAATATGCTGGTGTATACAGAGCAATGGAGGCATGTAATTAACATACACAGGAGGCAATCTGACAGTATTTCATTGTGATTACATCAAAAAAGGCTAAAGACTACTTCACATCCATTTGGATGGCTATTACTAGAAAAATTAAAAATAATGGTCATTGGTGAGGATGTGGAGAAATTGGAACCCTTGTACAGTTGCTGGTGGGAGTGAAAAATGTGCAATCACTTTGGAAAACAGCTTGGAAGTCCTTCAAAAAGATAAACATAGAATTACCTTATGTTCCAGAAATTCTACTTCTTTGTGAAGCTAAGCAAAATAAGTCAGACACAAAAAGACAAATACTATATGATTTTATTTATATGAGGTGTCTAGAATACGCAAATTTATACAGACAAAAGTAAAATAGAGAGCATAGAGATTGGGGAGTTTAATGGCTTAAGAGTTTCTGTTTGGGATGATGAGAAATATTTAGAGAGGGATGGTGGCAATGATTGCACAACATTGTGTGTATACTTAATACCACTTAAAACAATTAAAATAGTAAATTTTAAGTATATTTTACTACAACTTAAAAAGAGAGAAGCAGCATCTGTGGTTGAATTCAGCTCACTCACTCTGCCTTCCTGAGACTCTAGCAGGCCCTACCTGTGCTACACCATGGTCCTGTCCTGGGGTGAAGCTGGGGGCAGCATCAGCACCATTTCATAAATGAGCTAACAAGGGCACAGAGAATTTTCCCAGGTCTATTATTCTTCTTTAGTTTCGTCGTAGCTACATCCACACATATTATCATTTGTATGCCTGCTTACTACTCACTGGCATATGCATTCTCTTATGACAGGGACTTTGTGGGGCTGCTTACCCCAGTATTCCCAATGCCTGGAACACAAAAGACATTTATACCAAACAAAGAAGCACATGACACTATTCATTTGAGGCTGGTCCTGAGCTGGCAGGGAACAGACACAGAACATGTACCTTGTCCTCCTGGGTCTAGTTCCCTATGTTCTCCAATGCATGTGCTGCCTGATGGACAAGTGGGACCCTATATACATGGGGGACTTTCATGCTCCAAACCAGGAGCATGATGGCTGTGGAGCCTTTGCCTTGGAGTCACCCATTTTCTTGTCTGGGACTCTTTCTGGCCTCCTGCCTTACTCTACCTTGACCCTGTCCCAGAACCCTCAGTACGTGGACAGGTGTGCCCTTCTCTCTTCCTTTATTGCCAATGAACCTAGGCTATTCTGCCTCCTGAGCCCTGAGCCAGAATGAGAAGGTCATGCTGTCCCTCCCAGGATGGCCAAGACCCAGAGCCTAGGCACATTTGGAGAAGAGGTAAAAGTTGCTCCAGGCCGAGCAGCACTCCCCTTGCAGCAGCCTTCTCCTTTTAGTGCCTCCTCCCCATCCCAGAACTCCCTGGAATTGTCAATTCACCTTCACTTGTCACCCCATCTCCAGCACAACAGTCCTATTAATGCTAACTTCAAATCAAGTGAACTGGAAAAGTTCACTTTTCCCCTACTGAACTGGATAGTGCTACCCCTAACAGACCCTGGCCCCACCCCTATTTTTGGCATGTCAGGATTGTGGGGCTGACATATTTCTCATAAACCCCTTGCTATGATGATCTCATCTGTACAATGAAGTGAGAGGGTCTGAGGATCACAAACATCCTTTCAGCTCTGACACCCTGAGATTGTAAAACACAGTTGAAAACTTGCTGAGCAGGGGGACGAGCGGCTAGCCAAGGACATGGACATCTTTCCTCTAATTCTGCTTAGTTGAAAAACTGTATTCAGGGTCATGGGACACCACCAGTTACTTCCACTTCAAAATAGCACAAAGAGACTCATCTTTTCTCAATCCCGGTCCTCTGTTAAAGCTTCCTTCTGAGACTTTTAACTTGGCTGATGACATCAGCATCTACCAATCAGTCAGGCTTAAAATCTCAGAGCTAACTTTTGCTTCCAGTTTCCCTTCAGCCCTTCCGAGTCAACATAAGCCCTGCCATTCTTACTTCCCTGGCCTCATTTTCACTCATCTGCCTCCTTCTTACTTCCCTATGGCTGTAGTCAACCCCAGGGCCTGCCTGTTTATCCTCTGTGTGACTGCTAGCTGATCTCTCTGCCTCTCGTATTTCCATTTACTCTTCTAGATGCCACAATACAGTTAGAGGGGGTCACTCACCACAAATGTCAATAGTTCCTGAAGGGTATGTTGACCCTCATCAGGTTCTGAAATAATAGTGTGCTGGCTGGTTAACATTTAACAGTAGCAGTCTAGGGAAAAAGCCATTATTTGTAGTGTTTGCCTTCTTTTCATGTAAATATTCACACTATGGCTGATTTCAAGGTACCACATGATGTTCCTGAGTGCACAATTGGAAAGACATGCAACAGCGCACACTGTTACATGGTATTTCCTTTGTGCAAATTTAATGGGTGCTAAATGACTTCAAGAGCAGAAAAAAAAGATTAAAATGTAATAAATTAATTAGACCATGACAAGTTTTAATATTTTTACATTTCACTATGTAATTTATTTACTTGGATATCATTTAATTTTTAATGATGGCTTTGTTTAACAACTAGCTCTCAAAATACCTGAAAATTTAACAATCAACTCTCATAGAACAAAATGAGTTGACCCCAGCTGGCCTCCATCTTGACTGAGAGTGTAACAAAGGGCCATTGACTTTGGAGTTGGATCTCATTAGCTTGCACATGGCTTCTTCCCTGGTTTCTGATGACAAGTCCTGCCTAGTAGGTCTTGTCCTACTCTAGTTTCCTGTTCAGAATCTCATATCTTACAGAAAGTGGTTCTGTCTTGCAGTTCTCTAGTTCCTTCCAACTCCAGTGATCCCCTCCCAATTGTGATATGACATATTTAAAGCAGCCAGCGCCAGCCTCCAGCTGTGGGCCAGCACAGGGCATGTAGTCCAGGGACACTCTCTGTGTGGGTTTCTAGGTTATCTGACCACCAATTTCATTTCCACTCTCATTCTCGCAAAACATAAAGTCAAGGACTCTGTTCTGTGTCTGCATCCTGGAGTGGCTTGAATAGCCTGAGGCCTGAGTTTTGTCTGACAGCCCTCTTGCTGCTCAGCATACACATCATCTGGCTTCAATTGACTGCATCCCAGAAGGAAACACGGGGCTCCAGATCTCCTCTTCAAAAGGAAAGAATATTAAAGACAAAAATAAAAACCAATCAAACAAAAGAAGTCCTGAGAACATCAGGATGAGGCACACATCAGAATGAGCTGTGTTTTGAGAGTGCAGGAAGTTGGGAGAGGCCAGAGAAATTAATGAGCGAATAAAAAAGAAGGGAGATGGAAAGACCTGCTTCCCTTACCCCCTTCTAGTGAAGTCAGTCTCCTGGAGGATTCCTGCATTGTTTATAGAGTCAGAACAGACCCCAGTTACCTTCATTCCCACCTAAAGAGCTCAGCTAGAATAGACTCTCTGAAGAGAAATCATTTCCTTATCTCACAAGGAGGGGGTTGTGCACACTTGGGAAAGCTGCATTTGGATCCAGATGGAAGTAAGTGCTAGATGCATATTCCAGAGTCAGAACCTGAAGGAGAAACCATCCTGAAATATCAGTCTAGAGAAAGCTATCCATGGAATTGATACTCAATATTCAATCTTTAATCCATGAGCCCTTTTCAAAGTGCAGGTGGCTTTGAAAAGCCCCTGGAATTTGATGAAATGCCATTTGAAATCATTCTGTGGTTTTTCATTATGAGAAGTCCAAGGAATTGGTAAGATTTATGGCTGTCATTGTAGAGATCACTGTGAAAGAATTTTTATTTGCCATCAGTTGTCCTTTATCTCTGGTACTCCTTTCAAATATGTGGCATTGAAAAGGGAGGGAACCTCTTCCTGGGAGGGTAATAAAAACAAAAATGTAGCTTGCCTTGAAGACTGTTCATAGCAACAATGCTGGTACGAGCTCAGATGTGAACTGGTCTGATCCTTGGGCCAGGATTCTGGGTTCTTGGCCAATCCACTGTCCTCCAAAAGGGGCACTGAACCCTCAGGCAACCTCACACACCCTTTTCAGCTGGCCTAGACATTTTCCTGACCCTGTACATTGTGTCTCTTCCTCTGCCCACCAGCTTAAACATCCCCTCATCCTATGGGCCCTTCCCTAACCATCCAGATAGACTTGTCATTCATTTTCTATGCTACTGAAAAACTTCATTTGTATCTCTACTTGTCCTTACCGCACTGTCATCATCATCATAGCTACTACTATTTCTGAATAGTAAGAGGCTGAGCACAAGGCTAAACAGTTTGAGTTTTTAACGTGTTGCCCCCTTTGCTCAGACAGATGCAGTTATTTCAATCTGACCTACCTAAGAGATGTGTCTGAAGCAGGAGTTATAAAACCCCTTCTATCTCCAGCCTGCGCTTCAGTGCGAAAGAAAGCTGGAGAAAGCGGAAGTGAGGAGGATGGAGTGAAAGACTTCATGTGGCTTTTCTTCCCCCCTAATAGATCTCTTTAGAAAATACATATGTGATTTTTCCCATCGGCATGGAGAAAAACATTAGAGAGAGACAGAGAGAGTCTATGGCCATGCCACCCTGAACACGCTCAATCCTGTCTGATCTCTGAAGATAAGCAGGGTCAGGCAGGCCTGGTTAGTACTTGGATGGGAGACCACCTAAGAAGACCAGGTGCTGTAGGTGTAAAAAAAAAAAAGACACACACAGAGACAGAGAGAGGCAGAGAGACCGCCCCATTTCTCCACCCTCCTTAGAACACAGCTTCTGAGTTAGTGGTCTTCACTCGCTGTCTCTTTGGTGTATGACTTGAAGAGAAAACTATTCCACCCCTACCACCTTGGACTGTAGAAACTGCATAATTATATGATTAATATAGTTAATGCATGCTGACAAATTGGATCCTTTAGCACCAAGGTCGGGTTTTCTGAGTCATCCATAACTGACCTTGGTATTTAGCAATTTAGTACAATTTATAATTTATAGAGCACCTATAGTCTGCTTGCCCAGCCAAGTATGAAAGATATAGAGATGAATGACACGCTTTGCTGTGTCCTGAAAGTTTCTGGTTTGGGAGCTCATAACTAGGGAAGACAAGCAAGAATTATGACTCAGGGAATACTATTAATAGACACTTCCTCTGTAGGATTCAGGGAGAGGTACAGTTAGAACCATGTTCATGTAGGCATTGGAACCCTCCCTTAGCAAGTCCCGGACAACTAATTCAACTCTGAAATTCAGGGTTGAGCCTGTAAGATTAGACAAGATGTTTATTTTATAGCCCAGGAGCCCCTCTTTCTTCCAGAGACCTCTATACAGTTCTTAGTACCATGATCCTTACTGAGAGGGCTTTAAAAATTGTTTTGATTGAAGTGAAAGATTTTAAGCTTTCAGTTTGGAGAATTTTGATAATCATATTGTAGATGAAAAACAGGCCACATACTAAACCTGACAGGCTCAGGGGTGGCCTTCATGGTGGTCTTCACAAACTCAGAAATGGAAAGTAATCACATAGGATTGTCTGAACATAAAAAAGATTTAACTAAAAGTGAGTCATGACAGGTAGTCATATCCTAGGCCTGTAGCTTCCTTGACAAAGGTAATTCTTCACTTCAAGTAAGCCTGTCTATTGTCTTTTTACATATAAGATAATATACTTTTGAAATGTTGGAATAATCCCTTTTTCTGGACCCTTCAGGGCATACACCCTGAACCAAGCACAAGCGTGTAGAACACCTCACTGTTATCTTGTTCTTGGAATACCATCTCTGTGTGCTGTAAATGTTAATTATTAACCATCCTATACCCACCAATGTAAAAGAAGTATGTGTTTTTTCATTTTACTTTTTATCCAATCCTAGAGATTTCCCTGTTTTTCTTTCTTCCATCCCCTTACTCTACCAACAATGGATGTCATGTAACCTCTCTTTTAACTCCTCCTTTGATTCTAAAGTATAATATAACCTGCAAAACTACCATTCTCCAGAGCATTTTCTCAGTCTGTTGAGATTTTGCTTCCTGGCAATTGTCAGTTTGGCTCAAATAAACTCATAAAAATACTCTACAGGTTTGAATGTTTCTTATGTCAACAATGCATACCCTATAATGACCACTGCAAACAAAATAAAGAGTCTGCAAGACAACTTCCTAACATCCCTCACCAATCAATCACCTAACAACCATGTTCTTACTTAGTCTCTAACTTAGTATTGAAAATTCTAGATTTAATATAAGTGAAACCATAATGTATGTACCCTTTTGTGTCTGGTTTCTTAAAATTTTAAGATTTGTCCATTTGAATTTTTATATAAGTAGTTCATTCTTTTTTTTTTTTTTTTTTTTTTTTTTTTTTGGCCATTAAGAGGAAAGCTGCTCTGAACATTCAATTCTCTTTTGTAGAAATAGGTTTTTATTTTTTGTGGTAAATGCCCAAGAATGGAATGACTGAGTCATAGGGTAGATGGATGTTTAACTTAATAGAAACTAACAACAATTCTCTTTTTGGGTGTGCCAACCTATACTCCTATCAGACATGAAAGAGAACGCTCTGGCTGGTTCTGATTTTAGCAACACTAGTGGATGTGAAATAGAATCTCAGTGTGTGGAGAGTTTCAACTCACACCTGTTTGACTCTCCTGGATGCTCACAGCCTACCTTTTAGGTAGGATGGGGGGTGTCTTAGGATGTTTGCAAATCAAAAACCCAACGCTCAAGGAGTGTGAGAACCTCTCTCAGTCAACCAGGTGATGTGGTATAATAAAAAATAGGTATTTGATCTTTGTCCCTGGTTCCTGGAACAGAGGTCTTAAAATCCTTGGAATTTCCTGAGTGATGGGAGTGCCTCTTATTACCGAAATGAGCCCCTTTAGACTATACCTGAGTTTATGCTGATGAGGTGACCCTAGGCACGACCCTAGAGAACTTTGGGATGGAAGCTGGTTGCCAGAGGATTAGGACTTTCAGCAACCCCACCTCCCCACCCCCTGCCAGAGAGAGAGGCTGGAGATTGACTTCAGTCACCAAAGACTATGATTTAATAAATCATGCCTACCTTAACAACAAAAAAAATTGAATTAAAAACTCTGAAACAATGATGTTATTAGAGCTTCTGGGCTGCTGAATGCATCCAGGTCCAGGGAAGGTGGCATGCCCTGAAATTGGTATGGAGGCTCTATACACTTTAAATACATACCTTTCCCTATGAATCTCTTCCATTTGGCTGTTCATTCGTATTCTTTATAATGCATTGTACTTATAAATAGAGTCACTTTCTTGAGTTTTGTGAATCTTAGTAAATTATCAAACATGAGGAAGAGTTCTGGGAACCTTGAATTTTGGGCCAGCTAGGTAGAAGTTAAGGTTGTCTGAGGAGTCCATTTGCAGCTGGAATTTGAAGTGGGGACAGTTTTGTGAGACTGAGCCCTCAATCTGTGTGGTCTGTCCTAGCTCTGGGTAGTTACTGTCAGAATTGAAATAAGCTGTTGAATTCCCAGTTGGTGTTGGAGAATTGAAGTACCTGAGTTGGAATTAGGTATGTTACATCAGTAAAAACCACTTTTAGCTACCTTCTCCTGTAGCTTCTCTGTTTGCTGTGGGCACATAATTCTAAGTTATCTTTTAAATGGTGGGACCTGCCAGTGTTAGGACTAAAGAGTGGCAAGGGAGCCCTCCTCTGAGCCATGTGAAATGTGCTGATGCTTGTATTAAACAGCAGTCTCATTAGCTTTTTTTTTTCTTTTTTCTTAGCTTTTCTTGCCTGAGGAGGCATAGCCCCCAAAATATTGCTAAGAGGTATGTCGCAGAATTTACTGCCTGCCTATGTTTTCTTCTAGGTATTTTATGGTTTTAGGTCTTACATTTAAATCTTTAATTCACTTTGAGTTAGTCTAGTTTCATTTCTTGCATGTATCTGTCCAATTTTCCCAACTACATTTATTGAAGAGACTGTCTTTACCCCCATTGTATATTCTTACTAGCAGTCTCATGATGTGAGCCTATGTCTCCATGGATTTGCCCAATACTATTTATCAAGCTTCTCAAGACAGACTCTTACAAAGACTGAGTTTCAGAATGTGTCACAGAGCCAAAGAGAGAAGCAGACAACATAAATTGCCAACTGTGAGGAAGATAACATGGAGAAGAATTGCAAGAATGCTTTAATGGAAATGTGAATATCATCAATGAGCAAGACTAAATGACAATGAAGTGATACTGAGGGATGTTTTGAGTTTTGTTCTATTCTGAACATTTCAAAATACTAATAACAGGATAGGAGGGACACCCTTAATTTTCTCTGTCATTATTTTCACATAATAAAATATCCATTAATGTTATTTGAACTATTTGTTTATTTAAATTTTTTCATAAATGAGTGTCTAGGACTTCCTCTCTTGAACTGAGTTATTGGGCCTGGAGTCTGTTGCAATTTAGATTCTGAAGCTGACTTTATCATAGGAATCTCTAAATAATAACACTAAATTGCTAAGGCAACCCTTCCCGTTATCTGTCCATGAAAGCATCTGGGCAACTCCTGGTACACTGAGACTACACAAGCACATGAGCATGTATCGACAATCATTAATGCTGAATTTTCTGTTCCATAGATTTTTACAAGAAGCAGCCCTCCACATCATCTATTTTCACCACTTGCTGACAGATGAGAAGCTCACCCTCAGAAAGATAAAGTGCTTATGTAAGTCCAGCTGGTCACTGAGAATGGTGAGAAGAGAGCCTCATCTATTCAGGCTTTTGCTCCTGTGTGGGATGCAGGTTGTTGGGGCAAGGCCATACCTCTAGAGAGGAAAACAAAGGAAGAGAGTATAATGTCTCAGGAAAATAAAAGCTATGACTTATTGAGCATTTACCATGCGTCAGCACTTTGTTAATATTTATATACATCTCAATCCTAAGGAGAGAAGAAAACTGAGCCCGGGAAAGGCAAAGTCAGTTTTCCAAGGTCAAGGTCAAGTAAGTGGGCATTGACCATGTGGACTGAGCTCTAACTATGCAGCGGTCTAGTGTAATGACTGCTGCCCTCCTCTGGTTTAGATAGTCTCTCTTTTCTTTTGTTCAGCTGCTGTGATTTTGGGGTTTTCTCAGCCTCAGTGTTCCAGAAACCGTTAACTCTTAGGCTGCCAGTGATCCTAAGACTGGTCCCTGATCACTCAAGAACCCATTGTTCTTGCGGGGGATGCTCAGGCTGGTTCTGAGTTACATGCATCCATTTTCTAAGATATTTCCTGTAGTTCTGAACATGGGACACCACACACGAAACACTACCATTCCAGGGGTGACAGGGTTCAATCATTCCTTTTATTCATGTGGAATGCCTGCAGCCTTCACTTTGGTCTAGTCAATAACTATCTTTTCCAGTGGCTGAAAGAATAGGTGCCACCTGTTTTGTTGCATGTTCTGTGACTTCTACAGAGTCCCACGTGCTATGTGTGGGCCTGGGAACTGCATAGTCCCCCAGACACAGAGAAGTCTTTCTTTCAGCCTCAAGCTGTCAGCCTCAGAAGGGAAAATCCCTGGTTCTCTATGAGCCCTTGCTGCTCTCCTGATCACTTCTGATTCACAGTCCCATCCCAGGGACCAGCACAAACCTGCCTTTAACAAGACTTTCCTCAGCTTGGATTTAAATCTGAAAATCTAGAGAGGAAAAAGTGGATCCAAAAGACCTGAAGGCCAGAGCAAATATTTAGTGAGGCTTTCACATTTGGTTGAGAATAGAAAGAAGTAGCCTGTGCTAGGTTGCTCAAGGTAGGCCACACCCAATAAAATAACGTGACAGCAGCCTGTGTCAGGGCCCTCAGTTTCTTCCTCTTTATCCCTGCAGACCTGATCCTTAACTAAAGTGGTTGATCCTCACCTACAACCTGACTTGCCTGCAGTTTCAATCTCCACTCCTGTAAGTGGCCGATAAGCCCTGTAACACTCATGATTCCCCTGATGGGATGATGGGGTGTGAGGAAGGCATTCTCTCCCCATTCTACAGATGGGCAGACTGATGCTTAGAAGCAGTAAGTGGCTTGCCTTTGTGTATACAGGGTGGTGTTGAGCCGTACTAGGGCCAGGCCTTCAGACTTCTCCTCTAGGGTTTCTACTATCTCACTCTGATTCAATGTCTAGCATCAGCCCTGAAGTTCCCTACTAGGGATATGCTCTCCAGAAGGCCAGACAGGAACATCTTAACATCCTTGGGGAATAATTTGTTCTTGGGGTGATTTCAACCCATTGCCTCCTGAATGTCTTTTCCTGTATATTCTGCAGGTGGATCGTCCCTCTGTGCCTATAAAAGATCATGTCATCTCCCTCTCCAACACTTGTTTTCTTTGCTAGGGCCCCCCTTGCATGCAATACCCTGACCAGGATCTTGGTGGTGAGCTCCTCTTCCATATCCAATCCTAGTGTCCTTGCCTCCCCATTAGCTTTTTAATATGTCCCATCCTGCCTCAGCCTAGACACTAATCAATTCTTACTGGGGCAACTGGCATAGTGTCAGACAGTGTTCTCCTGGGGCCAATGTCTCCCATTCCCTGTTGACCTGGGTATCTTGTCTTTTCTAGCTCACACAGTGAGACTTCTTTGGTTGAAAGAAGTAGGAGCCTATTCTGGTAACTTAAACAGAAGAGGATGCACTGGAGGGTTGTGAATTGGCTTATGGGGTTGAAGGGAGGGTTGGTGAGTTAGAACTGGAGCAGGCAGTTATCTAAGGTCTCCCCTACTTTCTTTAGTAAATCAAATGTCCACTACAATTGTCAACTGTTATAGTTTCTAGAGGTAAGGGAGCAGGGTCTGACTGAAGGCAAGACTTCTTAGGGCTCTAAGTGCAGAATTTGGGAGTAAGGATATTGGATGATGTCTATGTCTTTGGGAGTAAAATGAAATCAAATTTTGAAAAGCCATGCGAACAGTCATTGACTGGAAGAAACAAGGCAAGGAGAGAGAGGGAGGGTGAGAGAAAGAGGGAGAAAGAGAGAGAGAAGGAGAGAGGGGAAAAAGGGATGAAGAATGAGACAAAGAAGGAAGAAAGGAAGATAATTCAAAACAGAAGAAAGGAAGATAATCCAAAAAGAAAGAAAGAAAAGAAGGAGGGATCGAGGGAGGAAACAGGAGATTTGAGATTTGAGATAGTGGCAGTGGCTAAACCTAGGAAATACGAACAGGTGTCAGTCAGAAAGTTTGAAACAGAGGGTCAGAGGTGGATCTTGGGAAAATTCCTTGAGCTGTGCGCACGGCCCCTGGAGCTTTGTGTGGGAGATTTGAGGCCAGTGTGAATAGAAAGTGATTCTCTAACAACCATTTGGGCCACAATGGGTGTAAGGGAAAGGAGAGGAATAAACCCCAGACCTGTCCTCAGTGCCCACAGGGTGGCAGGGGCACTGAAACAGCCTAGGAGATTTGAGAGCAACCAGAGACAGGAGAAGATTCAAATAGCTAATGCTATTGAGTGCTAGGTTGTTTTAGGTCCTCTGTAAAGTGGATGCCACTGATTCCCTCACAGATGAGGACAGTCTGACTCAGAGAGATTGAGAGACTTCATCAATGTCACAGCTAGAAAGAGGCACCACTGGATTCTGAACACAGGGCTCTCTGCTTCCAAAGCACACGTGCTTTCCTCCATATTACATACATGGCCTCTCTGAGTGTGAATCCTGGATGCCAGGCTCAGGGAGGCTGGGGGAAAAAGAGGGCTTGAGGCTTCTTGGGTAAGAGAATTTGAGGTAGGCAGAGGTGCCACTGTATCAAGACAACATTTCCATTTGGGCCTCTCCTCAGATATCCCATTTCTGCAGTTGGGTGGGCAGCACAGGGGCCCTTCTTACTCCCCCATGTTAAGCTTTCAGTGTCACCAGGCTGCTCCCTCCCAAGTTTCCAGCACATTCCCAGCTGTTGATTGCTCCAGGGCCTGCTGAAATAGGTCCTGTGACCTGGCTGTTTTCTCAGCCTGGTATGGTCACAAGGGGCTGTTTTGTTTTCCATCCCTGCTATTAACCCAAACATTGTTGTGCAACATCTGAATTTGGCCTTCAAGCACCCTTATTTTATCTCATTTCCAAGCCTGCCTCCATGTGTATACCTTTCAATACATTGTCTGGAAATCTTGTAACCATTCTGAAAGACAAGAAACCTTATTTCTTTGCTGTCTCTTAATTAGCAGGTTGAATACAAATCAGTCATTAGATCAACTGAAAATGTTAAGTTCAGATGGGTCTGAGTTTTCATTTATATATTTTCTAGATCTTGGCCTAGCCCTAAAATAAATAAACATTTGAAAATTATCCAGTTCCTTTGTATGATATGGTCACATAGAATACCAGTCTCTCATAAATAACAATTCAAGTGTCATTTCGGTAAATTCCCTGATTAGCCTGTTGTTCTGATTAATAAGAGAATTACTAGATTTTCTTTTCTTTTGGGAGGAGCCTGAGAAATGATGCCAGCTTCCTATGTTGCCTTGAATATAAAAATGATACTGCAGTTGGTGGCACAGAGCATCATCACTATCACTGGTGGTGGGCAACACCTGTGGTCCCTGCTACATGCAGGATTAGAGCAAGGAGCAGTGACTCTCATAGTCAAACACTCGCAAAGGCTGGGGGGCAATTTGGAGCAGAAGCCTTTTCATTTGAAAGGTGACTATGAGTTGCAGTGGGAGGAGCTGAGACTGAGTTTTTGGATCTTGTGCCTGCCACACTGTGGGGTAGGGGACTCAGAGGAGAGTAGAAGGAAATGGTATCCTCACCAGGTGTGGGGAGCTGAGGGTCACACTCTCACGCAAAAGGGTTGCTTATTCCACTGACCAAAATTGTAACAACATCTCTACAGACACAGAAAATATTGTTTGTATTTTGTACTCAACCATATTCTGTACTTGGTTCCACCCAATATGTGGTGTAAGTTCTGCCCAGTTGATTCTCTTGCTCTTCTTTTATAATTTCTTTACTTTAAGGGAGTGACAAGAACTGGCTACACATAATGAGAGTTTGTCAGTCACCATCCTAGCTGGGAGGATAGGCTACCATTCACATAAGTGTGATTTTAGATTCCATTTCCAGTCTTGTGCCTTAGTCCATCACCCACTGCTTCCAATTTTACCTTCTTGGCCTGTCTGCAGGGACCATAATATTTATTCCTCTATACTCTAAGGACACACAGCCTACAGCCAATTCTGGTTTCAGTCCCCTTTCACACCCCAAACCTTTCCCTTTTTCCCCTTACAATAACTGTATTGCCTTTACAAACACTGGCCTCTGCTGTTGTGCTCTCTCAAGGCACATTGAGAAACCGAAGGGTGACTTAAAGACAAATTAGGCTGATGTAGACAGAGTGAGGCCCAGAGCTCAGATGTGACTGTGTCATAAGTACATGTGTATGGGAAGGGGGATAATAGCTTTAGATAATGAGAGAAACTTTATTCTCTGGAGAATGGGGAGGGACATGTTGGCAAGAGCCCAGTTACAGAGGCCCAGACATGGCTGGGGACCAGGGGTGGGACCAGGCCTTGTTTTAAGGCTGTATAAAAACTCTAGTTATCTATAGGGCTAGTCCCAACTTTCCTTTAACTTATTCACCTTAGTGTGAAGACGTGGCTAATAAGATGATGGCTTACTTTCATCTAACAGCCTGTGAACACAGGAGAAGCCTACCATCCTTAGTGCTATTCTTTTCATTAATCATCATTTACTGATCATCCTTGGATGCCGGAAGAGCAAGAGTTCATGAGACAAAACCACTCTCTCTAACAAGATAGGACTATATTTAGTTAACTGAAATATTTTTGTGTGTATATATTTATGGATAAGGATAAACATACATTTATGTCTATATGGGACCATGTCACTGCAGAAACATGACCATGGTGACTGAAGTCAGAGTTATTCTATCCCACTAGGTGGAATTATCCAGCATTGTCCCATCAGTGAAACACCTCACAGCTTCCCTTATCTGTTTTAATTAGACATGGAAACCTTATAGTTAACTCTGCTTAGGGAAAGTGACTTCTCTGTTCAGTACTGAACTCTGAAGATGGAACAGAGTTTCTACTTTGCTTAATATATAGAATGAAAATGTATTGGATGGGTGAAAATGTTTTGGAAATTATAAAGTATACAGAAATGTCAGAAATTGTTTTTATTATTATTATTGGACCTACATGTATGTATACAGGAGCCCTAGCTTTGAACACATTGATTCTTATTTTAAGTACATGCAATCAAAAGTTTTCTGGGCCTGCTTGCCTTGGTGTCAAGGTTCAGTTTTGTCACTTGAAGAATCAAAAGAAATATAATTTCAACTCCAAAAGCATCTCAGATTGACATGAGACTTATAATTAAGTCTTTTGGAGGGCCAGCATGTAGGGAACACAATACACAACAAAGGTCTCACAAAATCCTGAGGATTGTTTCATTGCAATTCTGCCATCATAGCCTTCCCCTGTACCCCCTTTCACAGGCTACTGTTCCTTTTCTGGTCTCTCCCAAAGCTCTGGCCAGGATAACCTCTTACCTCTTATAGCCATTCTCTTGGTCCCTGGCTAAACACCACAAAGGATTCAGAATCCTGCTTCCACTCACGCATTCAAGATAATGTAGCGGAAAGATTATGAACACTTTATGCCATATTTTTATTTTTGTGATATATACTAGAATACTTATTTAAATTGAGTCTAAAGCTTTTTTGGACTACATGTTCCATAGTAGTCCAAATAGTGTGGGAAACTGCACTTTAATAACGACTCGCAAAGGGTCCCCTGTGGGATACACAGGGACAAGTATCTTAGTGTCATTTACCCATGAAGAAACAAATGTTCACAGGGGCAATTTGACTTGCCCAAATCATGGAGCCCTTGAAGGGCAGAAGTTGGTATTAAATCCAGGTCTTCTGGCTTCAAGTTTAAGGCTATGTCCACTAACTCTCAGAAAGCAGGAACTGAATCTCATTTTTATCTTTAATCATGTGTCACATCTTCACACAGAATAAATCGAGTCTTGTGTTGCTGCATGAGCTGGTGGTGTTTCTAGCAGTAACGTTGGCTGAAGGATGATGAGGGTAGGTTGAGAGTATATGTGGTGGGGAGCAGCCTTTGGGACTTAGACTGGGTGACCATCATCTCATTTTTGCTCTGGGAACCCCACAGAGGAATAATACTGTCTAGCCACTCAAGTGGGGCCCCACTAATACTTTTAGTTCCTCAGCCCCCAAAGCTGCTTTTCTTGATGGAATGCAAATCTTTCTCTGCCTGGAGCCCTGCCAAGCCTTGGCAGGATTAAATGTGACATTCAGTTCCAGATTAATCCACATTGGAACAGTTTTGCTGAAGTAGAGACTACTTATTTATTTAATTTTCTAAAACCCTGAAACAGCTTTAAGGACAAGGTTTTGTATTTCTGCACATAAGATACATAAACATGGTTTGTTTTATTTTTATAATGAATATCCATGATAATTATAATAAATGGCATCTTTTAATATTTATTTAGAATTTGTTTCTTCTTTTAAGCTTGATCCCAGGAATTTGGTCTGTAATTTAAAGATGTGTATAACTTCAGTATGAGAGGAGTGCAAGTGTCTTATCTGCTCTCTGAATCCTCTTTATGAATTTTCCACTAAGCATGCTCAAGCTTGACTCCCCCATTCACAGGAAAACTCCTGCATCACAGAGCAACCCATATCTCCTCCAACAGCACTAACTGGCTGAATGTTTGTACTGAAGTGAATCAAGGCACATAAAACCTGGGTGGAAGAGTTATTAAGTTTGGGAGGGACTCAAGCCAGCTCCTTCATTTTATAGTTGTGAAAACTGAAGCCCAAGGGAGGGAAGTACTAGGAATCAGAAGCTCTGGTTTTGATCAGTTCTACAAACTGTGAGATCTCTGACTTTGCCCAACCCAGATATCCTGACTCCTAGTGCCCTTCTACTGTACTTTAGCCTTGCCCAGCTGACCAGTAATGACATGGCTTTGAAATATTAATTGAATTGATTTAAATCAATTAAATTATTAATTAATAGATGTATTAAAGGTGTGTACTTACAACTTTTTAATATAATGTTATGGAGGGCTCAGGGATACCTGAACATTTTTCTGAGGGTTAAAAAGAAAGTCTTATAAAAAACTTAAATATTAGAAAAAGTTTCAAATTATTATGCAGAGAATATAGATCTGAAACACATATTTCTGTGATGATTGTTCATGATGCTTCAAAGTCATTGCCTAGAGCAAAGTAGCCATCACACTATACAGCAGGGGTTCTCAAAATGTGATCCCTGGACCAGCACCATCAACATCATGGGAAATTTGTTACAAAGGAAGCTCTGCTCTACTGATGCAGAAGCTCAGGGATGGGACCACTGCAACCTGTGCTTTCACAAGCCCTCAAGGGGATTTACATGCGTACTTAAGTTTGAGACCTACTACTGTACAGAATATTGTCTTCCTGCCTATGTAACTGTGTGATGATTACTTTTGTATGTCAATTGGGCTAGGCCATGTTTTTGGTCAAGCATCAGTGTAGATGTGCTGTGAAGCCATTTTTTTTTTTTTCAGATTTAAATAAATAGATTTTGGGGTAAAGTAGATTACCCTTCATAGTGCATGTGGACCTCATACTATCAGTTGACAGGCTTAAGAGACTGAGTTCCCTTGCAAAGAAAGAAATTCTGCCACAAGACTGTCCTGGAACTCAAGAACCAAACCTCAACTCCTGCTAGAATTTCCAGTCTGCCAGCCTGCCCTCTAAATTTTGGACTTGCCAGCCCCTACAACTATGTGAACCAATTCTTTAAAATCCCTCACCCTTTCTCTCTCTGTGTCTCTCTGTCTTTCTCCATCCTATTGACTCTGTTTCACTGGACAATACAGTGTTAGAATCCAATTTCTGCAATCTTTCTCACTTAGCTCAAACTTAGACTCACAATCTTTCTTAGTGCAAGACTCTAGAGAGCTACATTCATTAGTCAGGAATTAGTATTGGCATGAAACTTAATAGTTATTCAGGACTTAAAGTATTAACTAGAAGTTTAAAATTTTGTAGGTGTACCTGATTTATTGCATTTATGTATAAGTCTTTGTATAGATGCATATTTTTATTTCTCTTGTATAAATACCTAGAAATGGAATGGCTGGATCATTTGATAGGAATATGTTTAACTTTTTAAGAAACTGTCAAACTGTTTCCAATGTGATTGTATCATTTTACATTTTCACTAGCAGTGTGTGAGAGTTTCAATCCCTCCACACCCTCTCCCACATTCAGAAAGTTTGGGTTCTTCCATTTTAGTGATTCTAATGGGTATATATAGTGGTGTCTCATTATGGTTTTAATTTGCATTTCCATCATGACTAACGATGTTGAACATCCTTTTATGGGCTTATTTATCTTCTATATATTGTCTTTGATGATGTATCTTAAAAATCTTTTCCCATTTAAAAAATTGGTTTGTTTGCTTTCTCATTATTGAGTTTTGAATGTTCTTTATGGATTCTGAATATAAGCCCTTATAGATTTATAATTTGAATACATTTTCTCTCATTCTGTGGCTTTTTTAAAAATTTGTACATAGTGTCTTTTGAAGAAGACAAGTTTTATTTTTGATGAAGTCTAATTTACATTTTTTTTTTTTTTTTTGGTAAATCATCCTTTGGTGTCATAGTTAAGGAATTTTTGCCAAACCCAAAGAAAAACAGTTTCACCTATGTTTTTTCCCAATAAGTTTATAGTTTTATTGTGATTTAATAGTGATAGATGATACAAAAGTATGGGTGAGAATTTATTTTTATTCATATGGATATGAAATTGCTTCAGCATAATTTGTAAATAGACTTCTTCTGACATTGAATTGCCTTTGCACCTTTGTCAAATCTCAGCTATTTTCCTGTGTAAGTCTGTTTTTGGACTGTTCATTTTCTTTCATTTATCTATTTGTATATTTTTTGCCCAAATACCACATTGTTTTGATTTCTGTAGTATAATATTTTTTTGAAATTAGATAGTGTTAATTCTTTAACTTCATATTTTTTTTTCAAAATGTTATTTAGATACTTCTGAATTTTAGAAGCAGTGTCTCAGTTTTGATAAAAAAGAAAGTCCTGCTTTTTGGGTTTACATTGGAATTGGGATTACATTGAATCTATAAATCAAATTGTAGATAATTGATATCATAATGGTATTATATCTTCTGATCCACAAATTGCAATGTCTCTCTATTTTTTTGAGTTCTTTTACAATTTTTATCAGCAATATTTTGTGGCTTTTAATGACATAGGTTATAAAAATACATTGTCAGATCAATTCCTAAGTATTTCACATTTTTGATATTATTGTAAATGGTACTGTGTTTTAATTTCTGATTGTTCATTACTGGAATATACAAAACACAATCTGTCTGTATATTGATTCTCTATCCTGAAACCTTGCTAACTTACTTGTTATTTCTAGTTTTTTAATTTTTTAATTTTTAATTTTTTTGTGGTGTGCACTGGATTTTTTGACATTGATTAGCAGGTCATCTGTGATAAAGATGGTTTTACTTCTTTCTTCCAATCTCAATGTCTTTTTATTTCTTTCTTTTGCGTTGTGTTTGCTAGAAACTCCAGCAACATGTTGAGTGGAAGCTGTAAGAATGGATATCCTTGTCTTGATCTTTCTCTTAGTGGGGAAACATTCAGTCTTTCACTATTAATTGTAATGTGAACAGTAGATTTTTCATAAAGGTCCTGTATCAGGTTGAGGTTATTCCTCTTATTTCTAGTTTCCTGGGAATTTTTATGTTAAATGAATGTTAGATTTTCAAAAATGTTTTTAGTATGTCTATTGAGATGCTTATATGTTTTTTTTTTTTAATTTACAAATGTAGTGAATTACATTGATTGACTTCCAAATCATAAGCCAACCATACATTCCTGAGATATACCTCACCTGGACATGATGTATTATCTTTTCATATTGTTGGATTTGATTTGCTAACATTTTGTTTAGCTCTTTTTTTTTTTTTCATCCATGTTCATGGGGATATTGGTCTATATTGTTTTTTACCTGTAATGCCTTTGTCTGGTTTTGGTATCAGGGTAATACTGGTGTCTTAGAATGGATTGAGAAGGACTTCCTTCTTAACAGTTTTTTGGAAAAGTTTATGAGAATTTGGTATTAGCTTTTCCCTAAATGTTATGTAATAGAGCCATATGGGTCTAGTTTTCTGTTAGAGATGATTTTAAAGTAAAATTTAATTAAAAAACAAAAAAAAAAACAATCTCCACCTTTTAATTTCATTGATTTTCTCTCTTGTTTTTCTATTTTCCACTCCACTGACTTATGCCCTTATCTTTATTATTTCCTTTCCTCTTTTTATGTTGACTTAAATTTGCTCCTCTTTTCTAGTTTTTTTTTTTTATTATTATTATTTTAAGTTGGAAGCTGAGAACATAGATTTGGCTTTTTTTTTTTTTTCTTTCTTTTAACCTACTTTAGTGCTATAAACTTACCTTCAGGTACTGCTATATCCACATCCATTGATTTTGCTGTGTCATGTTTTGACCCTGAAATCACTATTTTCTTCTCACTGTGGGTCATTTTCCCTGCCTCTTTGCACATGGGCCATTTTTTTGTTGCATGACATGCATTATTACTTTTTTCTAGTTGTGTGCTGGATATTTTTGATTTTCTGTATGTATTTTTGAGCTTTGTCTGGGGCACAGTTAAATTACTCAGAAACAGTTTGACCTTTCAGGTCATGCCTTTAAACTTTCTTAGGGGGAACTGAGGCTGTGTTTACTTGAGGTTAATCATTCCCCACACTGAAGCAAAGCTCTCCCTAATACCTCATGGTTTGTGAGGTGTTCAGTATGGCTGGTGGGAAGAGACAGTATTCCAGTCCTGCATGTATGCTGGGTATTCTCCCCTCTGATCCTGTCAGGGCATTCTTTCTGGGCACTGGTAATTCCCTGTGTGTATGTGCTGACCAGCACTCTGCTGCATACTGTGCAGTTTTCTGGAGTTGTCTCTCTGTGCAGCTTCCTTTTCCTTCTTTCCTCCCTCTGCCTCAGTTTCTTTGGACTGTGCTTTGTCTCCTCAACTCATGGAGTCTGTGAGCTGTACCAGGGTCCCCTCTTTGTGTTGTGGCCTTGAAACTCTCTGGGCAATGATGCTTGTTTCCTGACTCTCAGAGATAACTGTTCTTTGTGTCTTGAAAAGTGTTATTTCACATAGTCTGTCAGTTTTTTCCCCTTGGTTATCTCAGATGAGAGGCAGAATCTTGTTCCTGTTACTCCATCTCTGGCCATTTAAACCTTTTAACAATCTTATAGGTCGGGATTATTATTATCCTATTTTACAAATAAGAAAACTTCTGCACAACTATCTTAAATAACTTCCCAAGGTTACCACTACTAGAAAGTGGCAGTGTCTGAGGGGAACCCCATTTCACAGTGTGCTCTCTCTCATTTCTGAGCTCACACAGCAGAGGAGGTGGTGTGCCCAGCGTCTGCTAGAGGGCAGCAGAGGTCTAGTAGTGTTTGGATAAACTCTGTGGCTTTTCCTGCTGTGGCTTCTTTCACTTGGTTCTTGTTCTGTCTCCTATCCTGTCATGGCTTTTGTGTACACTCTTGGTGATTTCTTAGCTTTAAGCTTTGTTGTCTCAAAGACTTTACTTCTTGGATGGTGGGCTGAGATGAAGCCACAGAACACATTCCTATGAGGGCAACAGGTTTACAGAGCCCCAGGCAAGGGGAGCTGAGAGGCAGCTGTATTAAGCCAACCACAAATGACACATGGTGTGGAAAAGCTGATTTCCCTTTGCTTTCCAGTGTAACTTAAACACAATCGTACAAGGTTTAAAAACATGTCTGCAAACTTTTGCAAGCTTACACATGGTCATAGTTTCACTTGGACTTGGTGGTCTAAGGCTTCTCTGACTCCCCACCTCCACACATCATAGTGATGACAAGGTTGGACAATTATTCTGCTTATTAAAAAAATAAGATTGCTTTCATAGACCTTGATGAAATATGTAAAAAATTATTAAGTGCCATAAACTCATTCTTCAAGTAGGCTGTCTGAGGAACTGATATCAATTGGTTACTCTTGTTGAAAACTCTGGAGCTAAAATAAGCCATCCACTGAATGCAGAGGCAGCCTTTTTGACATTTTGAATAGTCCCCTTCCTCCAGGCACAAATATGGAACTTGAAGGACAAGAGGAGGCAGAAGACAGACACCAGAAACCTTAACAGAATGCAGCTGCACAGAGACCAGCAGGCTTCATACATGTGTGTTCATACCTCCTGAGTCTGGGCTCCTGACAAGCTCACCTTTGTACCCTGTGGAGCCACCCAGCTCAGTGTCAGTGCCAATATGCATTTTTAATCAAACTTAATGGATTTGGGCTGCATATATTTATGATCTCAAAGCTTTTAAGACATTTTTTTCATTTATTTATTCAATAATGTAAAATACATTGATTTTAGAGAAGGAACTTTATGTCTTGTTTCTATCAATTACTGGTTGTGTGTCTATCTCTAGGTTTCAGTTTCCTTTTCTGCTTAATGTGTATCATAAAAAACAGACAGAATAATGTAGTTAAAGTTCTTAGCATGTCAATAATTTTATTGTCAATGATTTTATTATTATTGCTGTAATGTTTCTGATATTATACAGTAAAAGAAAGTTAAGAGTAATTAAAAGAACTTTCAAAACAGAACAGAAATATGCTTATCTTTTTAAAAAGTATCAGTAGCTTTAGGGTGTCACTGGAAATGACGGCCACATATAAAAAGCAAACTGGCTGTGTGTCCATGGCCACCAGAATTGAAGCTCAAAGCACATCCTACTGGATCATTCAAATCCCACATACTTATCAAGTTATTGTGAATCTCAGCACATTCCAATGAGCCACATGCATGATGCATGTGGGGTAGGTGGGACAGTTTCCCCTTTTGGCCCACTGAGAATTCGCTTTTCTTCAGGGGCCACTATTTCTTAAAACTCTGTCCAGTGGAATTCAAAGAATTATTTCAGGAGATTGTCCTGGCTTACTCCTTCCTCCATCTAGGTGGTGGAATGGAGCCACAGGAATATCAGAACAGGGTTTGTACTCCTAGTCTGGGGGATGGTAACAATGCAATTCTGGGAGGATCTGTCTTATGGAAATAGCTCCTGAACAAGGGTGGGAATGAGACGGATCCCTGAACATGGCAGATGAGGAGTTGAAGAGATGAGCAGGGGTCCAAGGACAAAGTTCATAGGACCAATATGGAAACTTCACTTGAAAACTAAAAACAAAACAAAACAAAAACAAAAACAAAACAAAACAAAAAACAAATCAGCACCCAAAGGCCCAACTACACAGAAACTAAAGGCCCAGACAATTAAAGGCTCCAGACTAATACTGAAGTGTGGTTACTAGTGGACCTCCGGGTCCTGGGGGTTCTGAACCTATAGGAAGAAGGCCTGTAGTTGCTTACTTACTATGTAAAAGTCATTGTTTTAAACACTGTTCTGTTACCATTTAATCCTCACATCAACTCTCGGAAGAAGGTACTATTGTAATTATCTCCAGATATATGTGAAGAAACTGAGTTTCAGAGAGACTACAGCACCTTCTTCAGGTCACACAGCTTGTGAGTTAAATGGCTGAGTCCCTGGTAGTTTGACTTTGGAGGATGCATCTGGCGCCATGTTCCTTCACAAATGCATCTGCACACTTTCTCATCTGCATGCTTTAAATCTCATTCTGAGGGGCAGCTGGCAGATTGCTCAGTGCTCTTCAAATGCCCATCGGCAAGTTTTGTGGGCCTTCAAACCATTCATTAATCATGAAAGATAATCAACCTGGAGAGATGGAGAGGTTTCTGTAAGAAAGAATGTGACTAAGACAGGGCTAGAAGTACAGTACCCTGAGTATCCTGTGTGTACTCACACTGCGCACTTGTGTACAAACTCAGGGAAAGGCAAGCTCCAATTATGTCAAAGGCTAGAAGCTAAAAATGCAAACACAGCATATACCTTCTGACAAACTAATTATTTCTGTTTATTCGTTTGTTCTTAATCATTTAATGGAGGCAACATTTCCCCCAAGGGAATATATTTAGAAAGGAAACCTCCATGTTTTGTGATTTTGTTATCATTTAATAACCAGGAAAGTAAAGGAATGTTCCCATCTACAGCCTAAGTGTGCACGTGCGCGTGCGCGTGCACGTGCACACACACACACATTTTCACAAATTTTGAAATTTTGAATCACAGAATTTCAAACTTGCAAAGGACCTGAATGACTTTTCTTCTTAAGGAGCTCAAATGTGTTTTCCTGAATTATCCATGTATTAGGCCCGGCTCTTGGATCCAAGTCTTTGTTTCCTCATCTGAAAACCTACTTCTTCTGGAGTGAGAAGGGCAGTTTGAGAGACAGTGAGAGGCAGAGTAAAGGCACTGAGAGGAACCCTTAGTGTTCAGGGAATTTGGTTTATATATTATTTTTCAGTTCTCATTTCCTTTGATATGGACATACAGTGAAGAAGGGAAGGGGAAGAGTATGTATCCTGAAAAGGTAAGAATATATAGAAAGAAAGGCCTGCTGATAGTTCCTAGCCTTTAATCCTTAGGTTCCCCATGGTTTTAGTCATAAGGAATGACTCTTGGTTTCTGTTTCCCCTGCACAAGTGTGAGGAATGGGTTATTAGCAATTCCAGTAGAAATCTTCCTTTGTTCTGAAGGCATCCTCTTGGCCTGGCTGCAGGGCTGATCAGCATAAGGCAGTCTCTGTGGCTTGATTAACATTTTAATCAAGCTCATCTAACTCTCCCCATTGTCTCTAGGCAGTTTATAAACCAATTTAGACTAGTGATAACTTTTTAAAAACCTCATGAAGAATTCCCACAATCTCTGGCAACTTCTACTGCAGAGTTAATAATGTACTCAGAAGGCAGAGTGGTGAAGTGAAAGTAGTACTGCCTGGGGAACCACTGCCCTGCCTCAACACCTTCCATTCCCCACTCTGCAACCATGCAAATTATACACACTATTTGAGCCTCAGTGTCTTTCCATGTAAAGCAGTGATGGCACAACCTTGCCCTCTTGGATTCGAAGGTTGTTTTGAGAATCCAGTCATTATAGATGCAAAGTTCTTTGTAAACGCTCCATGCTGGACCACTTGCCTTTTTATTCATGATCTGGCTGCAATGGAAAGACTGGGAGCTCTCCCTTCCTTATCCTCACACCTGCCCCAAAGCTTATTCTCCTGTCCTTCCCATGGTTCTGGGTGTGCACTCTTGGGGGAAGCTTGCTATGGACTGAGGCTGAGTTGAGAATGTAGCCTAAATAGCTGAACAATTTGCAGCCCTGCTTAGCAAAGAAATCCTTGGGTGAGCATGGAGTGTGACTCACCATCTACTTCCTGATAAAGTAGAATGTTTGAGAGTCATTCTAGTGCTATAGCCTGGGGCCCACACAATCCAGACACTTGGCTTCTCTTCCTTCCTCAGAAGTCCTCAAATCCTTTCTTTTTATCTTCCACTTGGTGGCAATGCACCAACAGTCTTGGTCAGAGTGAGGGATCAAGAGTCTGCCAGAATAAAGACTCTTCTATGTCTATGCAGCCCAATGCCAAGTGGCCTGACCAGACCCAGGGTCTTTCTGACAGTAGTAGGAAACTTCAGAATCAAAAGGGCCTGGGCAGAGCATCTAGTATAATGGGCTCTGTTTGTAAAGGAGTGAACCGTGCTTGAGAAAGGAAGGGGCAGGAGGAAATGAACATTTCTTGTTAACCTCTTGTGTGTAAACCCTGCATGAGGCTCACTTAATTGCCACAGTAGTCATAGGAAGAGAATACTTGCCCATTTTACAGATGAGGGAAATGGATCTCAGAGAGAAAAAATGGTTTTCCAAGACCACACAGTTGGCTTCAACATGAGACCAGATCTGCTCACTCATGGATTTATTCTCTGGGCTAATATTTAGCAAAGACCAGGTAAGAAGCAGACATTGAGCTCTACATGGTCTCAGACTACGTATGTCTTTCTGGGCCTTCTGTCATCCAGGTGTGGAGAAGAAAATGGATTTCAACATATAAATACACCACCTCACCTCTCACAGAAGACCTGGAATCTTTAGCCTCAGCCAGTCTTCCCTACTCAAAGCTAGTGCTGACAGAGTTCCCATAACCTTGGGCAATCTGAAAATGACTGCAGTTTTGGCCACAGAGCTGTTATCCCAAGCTGCCACAAAAGAACTTGTGGCTGACTGGTAATGCCTATGGCTGCCGTGGGCTCAGGGAAGGAGGTCTCTCCTGTAAACCCCAACCCTATACATGTAGGAGAATCACTGACCCCTCCAGGACATCTGTGCTGCTGACAATCTTCTTGGCCTAAACAACTTCCTTGTCTTTCTTTCCAAGAACACCTGTGTCCCTTGTAACTTTGTCTCAGGGCAGATAGACACATAGTTCCAAGGTTTTTCAGAAAGCTCCTGGTTCTGTGCAGGCCATTACAATGACTGTAATGAGCAAGGCATTGGCCTAATTCTACACGTCTGAACTGGAGCATGGACTCATCCAGGAGCTCCACCCCAACAGAAGGTGCTTTTCAATTGCAGCTTCTCAATGAAAGGAAGCTTAACCATGGTGCCATCACAAGTGAGGCATATGTGTTTTGTAAATCTATGTTGCATCTTTTGAAATAAAGACTCTGTAGAGTTGGAAAGGTCCTGGGAGGGGTTTTAGTCCAGTTTCGATGGAAATTCAGACATCAGACTCAATGGATATGCTTTGGGCTTGGGGAGCTGTCCTCCTTGCCTCCTAGAAAGACAATTGCCTCTTTTAATCGTGTACTCATTCATTCATTTTTTTCATTTCTTACTCTTGGTCGAGTTCTGTATGAAGACACAAACTGGAAATAGTCTAAAGGGAAAAACCAGACATAGCCCTTGACCTTGGGAAATTTATCTTCTTGTGGAAGAACAGGGAAGTAGAGAAGATAGAGAAGTGACTAGTTTACCAGACCATGCAAGGCTTTCCGGGCCATGAGACAGGGATTTGGACTTTTAGTTCACCACAAGCAATAGTGTTGCCGTTAAGGCAATCAGAGTTCTGGTAACACAGAAGTCTTGGTTCTTATCACTGACGAAGAAATGAATTTCCAATCAGTGACTATTATGATAGGTAAGATTTATTAAAGGCATATTTTGAGATAGAAAATGAGTCATATCTAAACTGGCTAACCACATGGAAAAGACATTACGTACCCTGTGGGGAGTGGGTTACACCAGGGAAAGATAGAAAGCTGTAACCCTGTGGGAGGGGGAGGTCTATATTATATTAGAGTCATGATGGGTGGTTACGAAGGTGTTCCTAGGTGATTGGCACATAAGGTCATTTTGATTGACATTTGGCTGCTATATAACTCTTTGCCTAGTGTGCCTGTGCTTACCCAGAATTCAATCTGTTATAATTAGATTTATGAACTTCTGGGCATAAACATGGCATTATAATAATGGTATAGTGAGGCTGAGGTTTTGTGCAGGTTAGGATAGTACTTTTGGGCATCTGTGGCCGGATTAAACCAGCCTTAGGTTCTGGCACTCCCATTCTTTGTCTCCTGGGATATAGGAGGGATTCTTTAACTACCAACAGGGTATTCTTTGGGCAGTCTCTAGGCTGGACCTCCATTCCTTTGTTCTTCTGTCACTCATATCTGACTAACTACCTAACAATAGGAGATTTTTTAAGGGATTTTAGGGGTGAATGACACAATCAGGTTTGTATTTTTTTTTTTAAGTGAATGAAATGGAGGAGATTGGGATGAGAGGCCTAGAGAATATTGTAGTGGACCAGGCAGGAAGATGGCAGCTGGGATTAAAGTAGTGAGGGTGTAGATGGGAGGAGTGGACAGATTTGAGGAATGTTTAGGTTGAAAACACAAATGTGCCCCTGCCAGAGGATCTGTTCAACCAAATGCTAATAATCAACTAAAAGAAGTGAATGCCAGTCTTGGGATCATTAATTCTGACCTTCTCAGTGTATAAGACATATCAACTTGCAGGTCTGAGGGCAAAGTACTTGCATTAGGCACACATTAAATTAGATGCAGAGCCAGATACAAACTCATGAGAGCCACACCGAGCCTCATAAAACCACCTAGCTATGGACTGGGTACCTCCTCAGGAGTTACAGGGCTTGCTCCAGGGAGAGGAGAGGAGGGGACCTCAGTCTCCATTCCCCAGGGGCATTGAAGAACTGAGGATTTGATTA
Source organism: Eonycteris spelaea (assembly GCA_003508835.1). Taxonomy (NCBI): domain Eukaryota; kingdom Metazoa; phylum Chordata; class Mammalia; order Chiroptera; family Pteropodidae; genus Eonycteris; species Eonycteris spelaea. The sequence continues at coordinate 13,095 of PUFA01000504.1, read as the reverse complement.
TGAAAGGACCAAAGGAGGTGAGGAAGAGCAGAGAAGGGGGCCGAGAAGTGGGGGCTCTCCATTCAGTCCCGTTTTCACTGTCACTGTGCCTATAACACATGTTTCAGTCAAGGACTGAAAGGCAGCAGGCAGAGAATCTGAAAACAAGGAGCATTGATGCTTCTTGAGGAAGGGCAGATAAAGAGAAGCAGGCATGAATGGGGCCGGGGAGTGAGGAGGAGGAGAGCTGTTTGCAGTCCAGCCTGCCTCCTTTCCTGGCACTAAGGGCAGACTTAAAGGTCAAGAGGCCCCTTGCCCCAGAGCACAGTTCCTTTCTCACAGCTCCTGGGACAGTTGGACCTTCTCATGTGGGTCTCTCTTGATGGCTGCGTCCCTCTGTGCTCTTCTTCCCTGTTTCTGCCCACATTAGTGTCAATGCCCCCATTGTGGCAGCAGCTGCAGCATGGGAAGGCAGGGGTGCTGGTTCACTCTCTTCCTCTCTTCCTAGGAGAAGCTTGACCCATGCACAGACAGCTGGGCAGCCTCTTTCTGTGTTCCGTACCCCCAGGCCTTGCTTGTAGTTTCTGGTTCTCCCTTTCCATTCTGAGTGGGTGGCTGCCAGGAGCCTTGTTCCCTCTGTTGCCTTTTTGGATGGGATGCTGTGAGTGAGGCAGGAAATCTATTCCTCTAGCAGGTGGATACTTGGGGCCAGGATTTACCTTCTCTCACTCTCACTCTGTAGCAATTGTTGCCTGTGTAGATCTCATTTTTTGTTTTGTTTTTGTTTTTGTTTTTTCATAATCCATATCAGAGGAAGATGGTAGTCCTTACAGAGAGGTGCTATGCTTTTGATTACAGAAAGAGAGAGAAAGGAGAAAATCACTTTTTAAATTTTATGTTTGTTCTCCAGATGGGCTACACCAATCCTGGTAAAATATAACTGTGAAGTCATCTGGTTTGAATGGATAAGCTAATGTACATAGAGGAGGCAAGAGAACTAAAATGTTAAATCAAGTAATATTCAGAGACTGCAATATGCTGATCAGCCCTGTAGGCAGAGCGCCAGGAAACATGCAGAACAAGGGAATATTTCTGCTGGATTTCTAACAACCCATTTCACTTCAACCTGAAGAAAAAAACAGGAAAAACAGAGTCTTTAAGTGGTGACCTACACAGAAATAAAATTATTCATTCCCTATGACTAAAATCATGGGGAACTTATGGATTAAAGGCTGGGAACTGCCAGTAGGCCTTTCTGGCTGCATCATTCTTTTATCCTTCCTCACTGTATGTCCATATCAAAGGAAAATGAATAAACAAAGTCTTTAAACTGTAACTCATAGGAACTAAAGAATGATATATAAACTAGAGTCCCCCGCTCCAGGCTTTTATCTCGTCTTAACTTTTTGTCTTTGATTTCTCATTTTTTCTTTTCCCTTTCTTTAATAAACTTTCCTTTTGACTCTAACTTTGGCTAGTGTTTGAATTCTTTCTACACTCTCCAGCAAAGGACCTTCTTCTCTCTCAGTGCAGGGCTTGGTCTTCCCCACTTCGGGGGCATTCACCCTGTTCTGTACCAACGTTGTTCACTTTGGTAGGAGACTTAAACAAGTCCTCTCTTTTCTGACTTTGATTTCTTTGTCTTCTAACAGACTCTCAGACTTCTAATACCTCTGGGAGTTGAGGGATTCCAGGATATCTGGGAACAGATTCCAGAATGAATGATAGGATCCATGCAGGGCATATTCAGTACAGGTCTCTCTATGTTGCACTCTCTGCCTTTCATTATAGTGTCGATAAGTGAAGCTCATGTGATAGATAAAAACAGGATTTTTTAAAAAGATCACAGTTTCATGAATTACTTGGCACTTGAGTTAGATGAGGTTGCCTCAAGCTCTGTCAGCTCTGTAAGCCCATTCAGCTCTCCACCCAGATAGGCTAAACCAGTGCATGGCTCACTATGTTGAAAAGAGGGTTTGTTCTTTGTCCCCTGCTTTAAGCTGCTGTCAAACCCTGGAGGCAGTGGGCATGTAGAGGAAGGTTGGGTGACTCACTGGAGAGTTCAGAGTGCCAAGCTGCAGTGCACACATGAGCAAAACTGTGATTTTCCAAGTTTCCTCCTGTTAGGCATGGGGATGAGCTCTTGGAAAGGCCTAGAGTGGGAGCTCAAGTTGGCCCTGTTCAGCTCTTGGATGCCTCTACCACACCTCCCATGAGGTTGCCCCTCATCACTTGGTGACTATGTACTTTCTTGTGAGCAGACAGCTCCTTGGAAATGTACCACCTTGATAAGGAATTATGGATGTTAGCTCCTTGGTACCCTTACTCTCTATGAAGAAATCTTAATACACAAGGTCATGCTGACCCTGAGCATCTCTGGTCTCAGGATTCTACTGGAGTGGGGGGTCAGGAAGCCCATCTAGGCCTAGGAATCAGAAACCCCAGCTAAGGGAAGGATGAGGGAAGCTATACTGCCTTATGTCAACCTGTCCTCCAACAGGAGTCCTTCAGAAGGCCTTGTGATGCCAAGGAGGAATCTACTGTAGGCCTTCCCACCCCACCATCCTCGCTCTTATGATCTCCAGTGAACAGGTTGATGAACAGAGCCCATGTGCCCAACATTCATGTATGATGAGCAGTCAATGGGAGCCATGGATGGCTAGGTGTCTTGGCCCCACCCCAGCCCATGGCTCTGGAGAAGGTGCTAATGCAGGATGCAGGGCTGCAGTAGTAGCGAGGCTGAATGTTTACTTGTTAACCATGTGTGGATACACAGAAGCACAGTGGTCTCGCACCTTGAACTGGATACCCCTGGCTTGGCAACTGCTGTGCAGCAGAGGTAAACTTCTTCATCTCTTGGAGGCTGTCCCCCACTGCAGAGTCACTATAAGGTTGCAACTGAAGGTAGGGGCAGAGGCCTGTTAGCCCAAGCAAAACACATGGTGCCATCTCAGGATCTCTAAGAGAGCCTGGTTGCTGCAAACAAGTCCCTCCTAGGTCCACAGGCACCTATGATTTAAACTGTAGTAGTTGCTTTCCTTCAACTTAAGGTGTTACTTCTTAAGGCAGATCTTAATAAAGGCTATTCTCCCCACCTTCCTTGTTAACTGAGCTAAATAATAGTGATTCCATTTTCATGGCTAGTGATTTATTGATTTACTCATGGGCAGGAATAAACCTTGGTCATTGAGATGTAAAGATAAATTTACTGGGCATACTCTCAAAAGGGTAAGAATTCCCATTTCTGCTTTGCTTAATCTTGTGCCTGCATATGATGCTTAGGACTATGGTAGCTGTTTTGTGATCACGTGGTATTGATTTTGAGGACTAAGGCAACGGGCTAGGAATGTGGAAATAATCTGAATTGTCTGACACCTTTGAGCCAATCTTGCAACCACTATATCTCAGACTTTTTGTTATATAAAATAAATGCCCACATTACTTAAACCACTGTGGTTTAAGTTCTGTGTTTTGTGCTATTGAAAGCACCAACACAGTACAGTCTCTTTTCAGATGTGTAGCAGATAATCTTGGCACTCAGCCTAGAAACTCAAATTTCTTATTATTGTTTTCTCCACCTACCCTCCTTCCCTGCCCCACCCTGCCTCCCCCGCAACCTCTACCCTCACTGTAATGTGATTTCAGCACCCAGGGCCAGCGGCTCTTTCTCAGAGGACTCTTGGGCAATTGGAGCTGCTTTAACACTGGAGAGCAGAAAGTGCCTGGGAGATTTTGTGTTCCAGTTTCTGTAGGAGGCAGCACTGTTGGTATGAGATCACAGCACAGCTCCCCGCCATTCCTCTGCCTTCCTGGCATACTTCCTTACTTCATGTGTGTGTGGTATCTTTGTCTTAGGGTTCTTCCAGGGAACCCAACTAAGACAAGGAGTACCTCCAACTGGCAGCATCCACTTCCCTCCCCCACCCAGCCCCCATTCTGGCCATCACAGCACAGGTGGGAATCAGGGCCAGACTCAGAAAAATGCCCCCCAGAACTTCCCCTGATATTGCAGTCCCTGCCCATCATGGCTAGTGCTTAAGTGTGTCCTCCAAAGGGACAGTGACTGATTTTCCCACCATGCTTTACATGCATACCAGGTTAAGCCCAGCTGTATTCTTCCTGCTCATGATGTCCCCTTCTCCAAGCCCCTACAATCCATTCCAGCCCACTGTGTGGAGTATCACGGCAGCATGAACCACCGTTTCCTACCTGTTGGGGAAGCATGCTCCTCCGTAATTTAGTTACAATGTTTCTTATCACTGATCCTTTCTTAGAACTATTCTCTCACCTAGATTTCTACCTTCTTGCTGATCCATTCCCATGTATTGACCCTTAAAACCTACAGATCCATCAGGAGATGTGACACATGCTCTTTCCTGCAGGAAGTCTTCCTGGAGCCACCTAAGCACTGATCTCTAGATCTGTTGGCTCAGCAGCATTTGCATGTGCCTTTTGTTTATGGCCTAAGTATATTGCACCCTGAATTATAGTTGATTATGGAGGTGCATCACTTCATTAGATTGGGAGCAACTTGTGGGTCTCTCAGCCTTCAGTCACTTGGAGTTGATGGAAAACTTACTGTGTGCCAGACATGAACAAGCTATAGCTGCCAAGAAAAATGGGATGAAGTTGCACATAAAGTGAGCAAACAGACCAGAGGTTCATCAATGAGCAGGGGAGATGGAGAGGTACACTCAGTCAGTGCCAATCTAGGGTGTGGCGGTGGGGTGGACAGAGAGAGCCAGGATTAGAAAGGTGGTGGGATCAGATCTAGAGGTCTTTTTTTCAGATGAAAGTATAGTGTCTGTGGGATAGTAGTGGGTTTGATCCAGGCCACACACACTGAGGATGCTTGTCACTTGTCGCTGAATTCCTGAGGCCTCACTTTTGGGCCTTACGCCTACATACATCACCTACAGCTCCTGTCCCTCTCTCTACCTCTGCATAACTCAAGACTTCCTGTGAGCTCTGGACTTATTTCCCTGCTCGTGTGAGCAGCATGTACTCAGCCCTCACCACACTGGTGTGCCTTTAGCTTACATTTGGGGGATCTGCGGCAGAGTTGTAGCTGCTCTAGGACAGGGCCCTGTCCAACCCTCTTGGCACTCTAAGGGCCATATTTAAGAGGAAGGAGAATAAACTCCCCTTTTGACAGGAAGAGTGTCAAAGAATTAGTGGATTTGTGGGCCAGCTTCGATACCCCCACACTGTCTAAGCCCTTTCCACCTCTAGGGAGAAACCATGGGTGTGACACAGTGTATGACAGCAACTTGAGGGCCAGGCTTTCCCCCATAGCCCCACTGTGACAGCCCTGCTTCCTAATTTTCCCCTCTCTCTTCCAATTGAATCAACACACTATACTGAACACAAATCATACCACCTAGAAAAAGAAGCATAGCCTAGCATCTTCTTTTCTGTTAACATGAGCATGAAACTCTTTTAGTGCATAAAAATCTGAATTAGGGTGGGGGGGACCTGAAAGCCCCATTTCTAGAAATCTCCAGTTTGCCAAGAGCTAGCTAGCTCACTTTTACTTTTCTTTAAAAACTCCCCATGGTGGCTATTGCCCAAATGCAAGTACTCCCCAAGTGGTCCCCCAACTGGCTTTTTCCAACTCAGTCAGCAGTCACCCATGTCTAAGAGCTCAGGTCTGATCTAGGCTCTGGGACTGGACATGTTGTTCATGTGTCTGTCTTCTCTTTTTATCAACTTCTTCTTCAGGAAGGTTTTCATTACTTTTCAATGGTTGAACCTCTAAAGTTCTCCTTCTTAGGAAAAGGCATTTCTAAAGATGGGTTTTCAGTCAACCATTGAACAATCATGATGCATGTCACCTGGAGATGAGATTGGTGGTCTCAACTCAGCCCAGGCTGCTTCAGTGGTAAGAACTACTTTTTCTGGCTTATATCCTTCATATGCTTTCTCCATCCCATGGCCTCTAGATGGCAGTAGCAGAGAGCTGGAGGGCAGAGGACAGGAAGAGTAACAGCAGGAGGTTGTTAGAACAAGGGAAAGAGCAGGCCATCTCCAATTCCTCCACCTAGAAATCTCACGTCTGTTGCAGAAAAAGACACTGTTCTCATCCCCTGACATGGTGTTTCATCCCCCTAGGTGGAGAGCTCTGGTGTCATTTTCAGCCATTTCTCCACATTATACCCCCAAAAGCCTCTGTAAGCCCAAGGCCAGTGTCTGCGGCCCTTTGTAGCAGTAGTGCAGCAAGCACGCCACACAAATGTTTGTGGGCCACCTGTGGGGCACCATTCACATAGGACAAATTGAACAAATTGTGCAAAGGAGCTGCTAACCTGTGAGTATGAGATTAGCTATTAGGGGACCTGGATGCAGATTCCAGCTCCACCTCTATCTATATACATAACAATTTAGAGGTTATTTTTCCCCCCTCTGGCCTTCAATTTCCCCATCTACACAAGGACAAATTGGGACAAAGTTTTTGCTAAGTTCACCTTCAGTTTGAATATTCTGTCATCCTAGTTGTGATGAAAGATGATAAACGCCTAATAATGATGACGTAAATGAGACCGTCTTCTGGTTGTGTTCTGAGATAGTTTCTGAAGAGGAGACAGAGGGTTCGAGTGGGCCCCACAAACATGTTGCAAGTATCAAGGGCTGTTTGCAAATAGAAACTTGGGAAGAACAGCAGGCCAAACATAAGAGACTGTGGGCCTGGAATCAGAGGCAAATCTGCTGGCACCCCTCTGCTGAGCTTCTATTCCAGTCCCTACTTCCACATGACTTGCTTCGCTTGATCCCCATTTTAGTCCTCTTTACCTCCTTACCTCCAACCTACTCTTCAAGACTTGGTTTACCTATCTGCTTCTTCATGAGAATTTCATTGCATTCTATATCAATGTCATGTACCCTCCTCTGTATTTCTTCTGGACTCTGTACTTATCACTGTAGAGAGTTTTTACCTTTCACACACCATACAACAATGGTTATGGTACTTTATTTTTATAAAATTAGTAATAATCAGCTTACTCTTCTTCGGCTAGGGCTTGTAGAAAATTCCATTGTCTTATTGCTGGGGCTTGTTCAACTCACTCCCAAATTCTAAGAAGGCTTGAGATGGGGCTCTTACTTTTAACAGAGTATCTAGAGTACCTATTCATTATCTGCACAGGTCGCCCTTGATTCACTATTTGTCTGAGTCCACATGGCTCTTGCTGGCCTCCCTGTGAACAGACAGTTGGAGGCTTCCATCCCAAGTTTGGGTGTGGGGCTCTTTGCTGGCTGAAAACCCTGGGCCTGCCAGTCTCTCTAAGGCTCCACAAACAGTCCCCTCTGAGGTCCTCCTACCTCCCTGGATGCTCCAAGTAGGTTAGCATGGGTGCCTGCTGTTTACACAGTCCCACCTGATATGCCCTTTTTAGTGCGAGGAATCTCTTTCTCCATTTTTGGTCCCTTGCTGCACCTTTCTCTCATCTACTCACCTTCTCTCTTCCTCCTCTGAGAGGACTCATGCACTTACTCTCAGTAGGTCACAAATTTATATCTTATTAAATCACTTACCATATTAGTTTGAAGATCTATGGTGATATGTATGTTTTCCCAATTAGCAATGAGTTTCAGAAGAGTATAGCTGTGTCATGTTATCTTTATAATTCTAACAGCTGAAAAAGTGCCAGACACATATGAGAACTCGAGAATTTTTATTGAATTAAATTTAATTGAATATTCCAGTTGTCCAAGATGAGTCTGAATTAGGATTATTATCTCTTTTTGGGGGGGGTGAATTTGGTTATGTGAGTACAGTAAATTCCATGAGAATTTCTATTTCATTGCATTCTGGAAACATGAGCTTGCATCTTTGAGAACTGGCAAAACTCAGAGTCAGGTGAGTGATAACATCTTGAGTTGTCAGTAGCTGGGAGGTAAAGGAATCAGGTTTCGGACCTTGAAGAGTGGGAGGCCTGTATAGCCAGAAGAATTTGGGTCATAGCCAAGTGGGAACTAGAATACAAAATTAGAGACAGAGCAGAACATATGTATTCAGTAGTGGTTGTAAGCAAGGTAGTGACAGGGTGAGGGTACTGAGGGGAGCATGAATGCTAAGGTTTGGGGAAGCATCCTATTACCTGGTAGGGGTGGCACTCTAGTACTTGCAATGCCTAGGTCTCCCATTGACTCCAGACATAGTCAGCACAGCCTGGTCTAATTTTTCAGTTATGAAAATTATGCAGCTTGATGGATTCATCTCCAAACAGAGAGCTGTCCTAATGCTGCATGGAAGAAAGTAGACTAAAGATGGTTCCTGGGGAAAAAACTCTGAAGTTAACTCAAGTAGCGGAAAGTACTTGGTGGGGGATCAAGGCTTTAGATCCACAGAACATAGAATGTATGGTGTCAGTCTGGAGTTTTAAGCATTGGTTTTATCAGCTGGCTAGCCCTCGTAGGATTTCTGATTTCGTCTTTGCCTGAGCATGACATGAATATGAACTATAAAATGCACCCGCAAGTGGATGTAATGGAGTCCACTGATTCATTAAATAGGATGGTGTGGAATGTTACCAAGAGGCACAATGAGTCTTCAGCCAAGTTAGTATTTTACTCTACTTTCTAAACATAATTAGTACAGAGGATATGCTGGTTCTGAAGGTCATTCCTGGCTCACAATAGTAATCTTGTCATTAACAGAGGGTGATAGAGGGGCCCATTTTTCCTGTTTGCTATGACACATGGACACATATGCAGTTTGTCTAAAACCTGAATCAAGTTATTTAGACATAAGTGAAAGTGAAGGGGGCAATTATTGAGTTTAGGTTTGATAACTGAGATGTTGAGAGACTGTTCCTTCCCACTTTCATTATAGATATAATATTGTGGTAGAGGTTTCAACAAACATTTCCAAACAATCAATATTGTTTCCATTTAAGTTTTATGGAGTTTAATTAGATTATTTTAGTGATCCATAGTGAAATGATTATGTTTACAGTTTCTTTGCTTCAGACCTTAAGCTGGCATAGAATTTTTGAGATAAACTGATAAAATCTTGGCAAAGGAAGAGATGGTTAAATGAAATGTGAAGTTTATTGAGATGGATGGTGATAGCTACACCTTGATTCCATCTTCAGGATAAATAGCTCTTTGCAGGAATTCGAAGTTTCTATTGGACAGACTTCTGAGGTGCTCCATGATAGATAATTTGTAGTGGAAAGAATTAACAGAATATTATTTATTATTATTTGTTTGTTTGTTTGTTTTTATTTTCTCATCTACAAACCTTCCTGCTATGTTAAATCTTCCTTAATCTCACCTAGCCAAATGTAGTTGTAAAGACATTACTTATTTTTCAAGATTAAATTTTAGATTTGAAAATCTGACATGTTTCTGAAGGTCAATGATTTTTGAAATTTTATGATCTCTAATCTACCATTTTCTAAACTCTTAATAGTGGGTAAATTACCCAACTTTAAAAAAATTTTAATCTTTTTCCCCCAGCTTTATTGAAATATAATAGACAATTAATTGCTTGTATTTACATTGTACCATTCAATGAGTTTTTTTCAATTATAGTTGGCATACAAGAATCTATTAGTTTTAGTTGTACATCATAGTAATTAGAATTCTATACAACTCACAAAATGATTACCCCACTAAATCTATTACTCCTCTTCCTCCTTATATATTTATTACATCATTAACTATTTTCTTTATGCTATACTTTACATCTCCATGTCTATTTTGTAACTATTTATACTTCTTAATCCTTTGCCCTTTTTTGCAGTCCTCCCAACAATCATCTTATCTAATATCCTCAAAATAGTATTTGTATCTATGAGTTTATTTTCTTTTTTATTGTTGCTTACTTTGTTCTTTAGATTCTAAATGTACATGAAATCATGTGACTTTGTTTTTCTCTATATGACATATTTCATTCAGCACAATACTTCTAGATGTATCAAGGCAATATTTTCTCCATTCCTTTCCTTTTTGTCTGTGTGTGTCTTTTAAGCTGAAGTGAGTCTCTTGTTGGCAGCATATGTAAGGGTTTTGTTTTCTTATCCTTTCAGCCACTCTATCTTTTGGTTGAGCACTTAATTATTTTCAATTTGAGGTATTGTTGATAGGAATGTAGCTTTCTTTATTTATGTTTTTCAATATATTTTTCTTTTTAAAGAAGTCCCTCCAACAATTTCTGTAATAATGGTTTGGTGTTGATAAATTTCTTTAGCTTACTTTTGTCTGGGAAACTCTTTACCTGTCCTTCAACTTTAAATGATAGCTTTCCTGGATAAAGTAGCCTTGGTGTAGACCCTGGGTTTTCATCACATTAAATATTTTGTGCCAAGCTCTTCTGTCCTACATAATTTCTTTTGAGAAATCAGCTGCCAGTCTTATGGGTGCTCCCTTATAAGTAGCTGCTTTTCTCTTGCTGCTTTTAAGATTCTCTGTTTGTATTTAACCTCAGGAATTTGAAAGTGTCTCGGTGTGGACCTCTTTGGGTTCATATTTTTGCGGGACTCTATGAACTTCCTGGGATTGAATGTCTATTTCTTTCATCAGGTTAGGGATGTTTTCCAACATTATTTCTTCAAATAGCTCTTCAACATCTTGTTCTTCAGGTACCTTTATGACATGGATATTTTTACATTTAATAGTGTCCCATAGGCTCCTTAAATTATTATTATAGTCTTGGCTTCTTTTTTCTTGCCATTCTGATTGAATGTCCTTGGCTTCCCCATTCTCTATGTTGGTGTTTCGAACCTCCTTTTTACCCACTCTGTTGATTCCCTCCAATATACTCTTCATCTCAGATAATGTGTTCTTCATTTCTGACCGGTTCCCTTTTATAATTTCAATTTCCACTTTTATGTTTTTTTTTTAAAAATCTCTTTGTTAAAGTTCTCACTGAGTTCACCTACCCTTTCCCTAAGTTCATTGAGCATCTTTATAATCAGTGGTTTGAACCCTGCATCTGTTAGATTGCTTGACTCCATTATTCCATGACCTCTGTTCTGTTCTCTCATATGGTTTCTGCTTCTTTGTCTTTCAATTTTTGCTACCTTGCTGTGTCTGTTTTTATGTACGAAGCAAAACCCCTAAGTCTCCTGGTCTTATCGGTGTGGCTTTGTGTAGTGGTGTCCAACTGCGCAGTCCAGAGAGGAGTTCAGCTGCAGGCCAAGTTTAGCCATAGTTGGTGCCCCTCCAGGACCGCTCGTTAAGATTCAGCAGGCAATTTCTCAGATGTTGGGCTTATAGTTGCCTTAAGAGGCCACGACAGAAACCCATGCCAGCTGCCACCAGTGTGAGTCTTGGAGTTGGCTCAGCAAGGAGCACTGGACACTCTGAGAACACAACTGGATGTGACTTGGGTGGGGCCATGAGTTTGGGGGGCACAGTTTCAGGGGATCCTCTGGGTAAAATGACCTCTTTTATTTAATGTGATGATGTCTCAGCTATGGTGGCACTGGTTCCACACACTGGGAGTGAGGAGAGCTAAACAGAGGAGCAATAGATACCTTCAGCACTTCTGCCCAGGGAAGAGCCTCACCTCCAGCTTTAACTCTGGCAACTCAGTGTCCTCCTGTAAGTCCCTGGTGTTCCCCGAGCAGCTAACACGGTACTCAGAGTGAGCAGGTCCGTCACTGCAAAGGTCCGCTCATAGACATGGCCCCTTTAACAGGCATCTGCAGTTGCTGTATGCTGGGGCCACAGCCTCTATCCCACTCAGCTGCTTGGGACCAGGCCGCCACACGTCTTCACCCCCTCCCACCCCCTCCAGCTTCTTCTGTTGCAGTGATTTCTTATTTCCCTCGCCAGTTGTAGTGCTTCTGTTCATCTAGATGCCAGTCAACTTTGCTTGCTGTTTGGTCTGTGTTTCTGTCACAACTTTGGTTTGGTTGCAAGAGGGATGAACAAAGCTTCTATCATCTATGACATTTTTTCCCATCTCCCTATCTATCTTTCTATCTATCTATCTATCTATCTATCTATCTACTCATCTCTTTCTGTTTCTATTTGCCTACAGGATTAGTTTTTATTATTTCTAAAAAATTAAAACTTTTAATTTAAGATAATCATAGAATCAGATAAAGTTGTAAGGAGTAACACACAGTGCATGCTTTATTGAGTTTTCACCAATGGATAAACAAACTGTCATACATTCATTCTATGGAACTAGAGTACAATATCACAAACAGGATATTGACATTGATATAATTGAGACAGAATTTCCATCCCTGCAAGGATCCTTGGTGTTGCTTTTTTATAGTCATGATCATTTCTCTCCTGCCCCCATCCCTCCTTTACCCCTGGAAAACTCTTCTGTTCTCCACATCTATAATTTTTTTTTTGTTTTAAGAAATTTATATAAATTTAATCATAAAATATGCTCTCTTCTGGATTGGCATTTTTCAGTCAGCACAATTTTCTGAAGATTAATCTAAATATTTGAATGTGTTGATTGTTTATTTTTGTTGCTGAGTGGTATTTCATAGTATGGATATACCCAACTTATTTAACCATTTACCTGTTAAAGGATATCTGGGTTGTTTCCAGTTTTTAATCGTTATGAATAAAGTTGCTATAAATATTTATGAACAAGTTTTAATGTGAACATAAATTCTCATCGCTTCAGGTTTCTGTCTTTAATTAATTAATTCAACTCCAGGTTTCATGACAATTATTACTGGTTTAGTTTTTTAAAGAAATTGTCTAATTATTCTCCAGAGTAGCTGTACCATTGTGCATTCCTATCAGCATTGTATGAATGATCCAGGTTCTCTGCATCCATGCCAGCATTTGGTAGTGTCACTATATTTTATTTTAACCATTCAGATAGTGTATAGTAATATCTCATTGTGATTTTAATTCGCACTTCCCTAAAAGCTAGTGTTGAATATCATGGCTTATTTGTCATCTGTATATCTGCTTTGTTAAATTGCCTCTTTGTGTCTTTTGTGCATTTCCTAATCTGATTATAATTTTTACTGTTGAGTTTGAGGTTTCTTTATAGATTCTAGATATTAGTCCTTTGTTGGATATGTGGTTTGCTAATATTTTCTCATACACCATAGTTTGTCTTATCACTCTCTCAACAAAAGTTTATAATTTTGATTGTGTTCCCTCCTCTTCTACTTTCTGGAAAAGATGTGT